>JAUELE010109889.1:0-14617 GCA_031471655.1 Diodora aspera
AAATACAGTAATTCATGAAATACAGTAATTCATGAAATACAGTAATTCATGAAATACAGTAATTCATGAAATACAGTGATTCAAGAAATACAGTCATGAAATACAGTAATTCAAGAAATACAGTAATTCATGAATACATAATTCATGAAATGCAGTAATTCATGAAATACAGTAATTAATGAAAGACAGTAATTCAAGAAACACAGTAATTCATGAAATACAGTAATTAAAAATCTTAATTTTGGTAAATTGTTACTTTTATCTTTGTCAGTTATTACTTTTTCAGGCACATGCAAGATGAGTGACAAAGTGACGCAATCACAAGTGATTATTACTTCAGAAAACTTGCATCAGCCAAACCCTTGACTAAAATACATCATTATAGCGAGAGTATTTATTTTATTTCTATTTTAAGATTTAGATATAGGTGTAGTGTCAGGAACTCTAAAGATGGTGTCAGGGAGTTAAATATTTGGTAATACAAATAAAAAAAATTTCTCTCTAATTGTTCCATGATGAATTGCTACATTTTCCATGATGGGGGACTTGGTTTCCCTGATGGAAGACTGGTTCCCCCTTAAGTCTACACAGCCTAATCCGCCGCTGTATACAACATGACTCTCACAAATCTTTCAGGTGCATCAATACCACGTTATCTCAGTATAGGAGCCCCATCCCCAGGTCGCACAAACGAATGCAGTTCAAACCCGTGACCAACAAGGTTAATAAACCGTCGTACAGTAGGTTTTGCTCTACTCAGTGCCATCACATAAATGACTGACAGTACATGTTAAAGTTGGATACAAGCTCCTGAACACTAATATAGATCTGGTGCTATCTGTGAAATAAACAACATGCCCAATTAAATAACGCCATATTCTCTTAGTTCTGGCAGATTCAAATGGATATACTAGTATTTTCGACTTTCAAATAACCAGCCTCATTCCGAACCTTTCTCAGAGGGTTTGCCGAAGAATGTTCCGTTGATTTTCAAATGCTTTTCGAATACGAGCCAAATGCATTTTTTTGCAAGTGTAACGTTTCGAAAGGTTTATGAATATTTTCCAAATTCTGTTTAAAATTTTTCAATGCTACAGTTTTTTTATTAAATGGCAGGCGGGTCATTTGTTGTTTTTTAAAAACAAAACGCTGTGTTTTATCATATATCCAACTTTAAGAGTTCCACCCTTCAAATGCGGACAGTTGAGTCAAGATACTGTACTGTAGACAATCAGTGATAAAGCCAGTGAAAGAAATTGAAATAATATTTTCCAAATATAATTAATTAAAATTGGAGCAGTAACTCACAATGACATCATTGATCATAAATGCTGCAATCTTCACAAATACAAATTTAATATATGTAATTTGTTTATGTTAGCCATTCTACGTAAGAAACAGGATTTGTAATTATCCTTCAGTATAACTGATTCCGCAGAATACCAAATGATGTTATATCAAGGAGATACAGGCAGAGAATTTCAACACGGCTCAGCATAAAATTCAAAGTGTTTCGAGACAATTACGTGGGCATACAAATATAAGCGTGGGCAGTACGTTCTCTAACATATCTCTTGTATTAAACTTATTACACGACGACTTCAGGTAGTTTTAAACCCACTCAAAATCAGCAAACATTGTTTGCATGATTCCTACGCCCGCAAAGGAGCAAACTAATAAAGGGAGAGATTATTAGCTAGAAAGACAATGGGATTTCATTCTATAATTCTTCTCAAATCACACTCAGCAGAAACGGTAAAGTCATCATAAATCTCATCTTTAAAGGAGAAAACTAGTAACAGCCTTTCTGAACTTTAAAAAATGTTTTTACAAACTTGTAAGACATAGCTACTGGGGGAACAACAAGACAAAGTTCTGTAAGCGAGAAAACATTGATGTGATTTCACTTTTGAATACTCTTCAAAATAAATCAAACTTTTTGAAATGGTTTCCTTTTTGCAAAAATCAATACATGAAAAGATCTTGCATAATTTAGAAATATATTTCTTGATTTGCCTTTAAAGACACTCCATAACTCAAGATGCAGATCATATTGATATAAACAATCCAAACTCCATGTAAATTGTCCACATAAATAACAAAAAATAATTCAAACATGTTATCGAATTTATTTTTGGAACATTCATGAGATTTTAATGTTGTGATATACAAAAGACTAGAAATGCATTTTCCTTGCAACTAACAACAAAGCTTCTACAGCTACAAATGAGAAATTACTTTCCAACAAATGATAATAATGAAATATATGATTAATGCATATATATACACAAGTTACAAAACACAAACAGCAAAAACAAAAAAATGGATATTTTACAATGAAAGGATTTCATGCCATCTACGACTTACAAATCTATTGATCATGATTAAAATAGGTTTTCTGTAATCAACTTACGTTACACTTATAATTTGTTTTATGGTCTTTAAACAAACCAAATGCATGATCATTTTTTTTAACATTATAAGCCCTGTACCAGCAGAATTTTGTACATGTATTCTCCAGTTAATACACAGAAACTGTGTAACCTCTGTGAAAATCTAGATAATATTACCTGTAAAACTAATTTTCACAACTTGAATTATCAAATCTCAACAAAGGACCATTTAGTATAATTTTAGCACATTTCCATAATATTTTCAAAATTAAAAAAAGATTGTATCCAAATTGAAGTGTAACACAACATATGCATGGTTTTTAAAATGTTTTTAATATCACTATGGTTTCTTTTCAAAAGGATTTCACTCATATACCGTCCAAAATTGTGATTTTAACAGTTATTTCCAGTCTCTGTATCCCTTTCCTCCTTGCGAGTGTGTTCAATGTAGCTCAAGCTCTACTCAACAAAATCAATATTTATGCACAAAATACTTAACCAAACTTTTTATCTTTACAAGAAAATTGTTATCAGCATCAGTTTTCATTTATACAATTCAAAGATAAATCTGTCCCCTTATTTCACAAAACAGAAAATTATTCTGGTGAAACAAAGCTATGGTACAGAGAGTATTTGTCAATATTTACAGCAAACTGTCAAATACAAAAATAATCTTGAAAATTGTCCATAAATGCAATGACTCTGAGAAACTGCGTAAGCTTCACATATACAAGACACACTGATTCGGAGGAAAGTAAGAACACAACTTGCTCTTCTCAATATCACAGATCTGTCAACAGCCCGGTTAGGCTTGCTTTGCCATCCTTCAAAAACACATCGAACTGTCTTATTGGTGGAGAAGTTTCACGATATCTTTCAACCAATCAGCTCACTTTTTCCTGATGTCTAGGCCCCCTGTTGGATCCCCTCTCTCGTACGCAGCAATCACTCTGTTGACATAGTCTGTCGTATTACCCGCGATCATCTCTTCTGCAAAAGAATCAAAATGAAAATCAGTCCAATTCTTTCTAGTTCAATTTTTTAGATGGAATGTCGTTAGATTTGACATGTCTGTTGGCTGTTTTTCAGTCCCATAATCAGTCCCCAATATCGCCTACATGATAGAGGGTTAGATACCATTTCCAGATCTAAGGTTGTGGTTCAGATGCAGGGTGCATTCAGTCCACAGTAGTATAGGAAAATGGAAAACGAAGTTCAGTTGACAATATTCACTTAACAAAAAAAAATGTGGAGAGGGCATGTGCAGAGAGGGCATGTGGAACCACTGGAACCACGCCTGATTAATACACCCAAACAAACAAAATTGTGCTCTAAAGTGTGTGTGTGTGTGGGGGGGGGGTGGGGGGGGGGATAGGGTGTCATCCTCTCTCGCCATTTATATTCAAACCATGTGCCTATTATCTTTGATTTCAAAATATTACTCCCTAGAGCAGAAAAAACTCATTCATTCTTAAACAATTTCCAATAAAGACAGGCAAACTAGAATATCTTTGTAGAAATCCTGACATATCTTCAAGTTACAAGAGTAATAACACAAACACAGAACGATTAAATGACACTGGGCACACGATTCCACCTACATACAGTGATAAATATCAATTGCTATCGGACACGATTCCAGACTTCAGAATGTCAGAGACGTGATCAATATGCCATCAAGCAGGAAATAAATATTTAGACAGGACTAATATCTACACCCACTTGGTGATTGAAGACATGAATGAGTTTTGAGTTAATATGGTTTTCAAGAAACTATCAACTATAAACTTCATTTCAGGTCTTCCATTATTGTGTGAAACGTGCACTTACACAATGAACCCTATTTTCGAAGTTTTGGTAGTTTAATTGATCGGTGAATAGCACTTGCAAGTTCTGATACTTCCAACCATAACACAACATATTTTTTTGGTTGCATTTATAGTGGGACTCAGCAATCTTTCAGTCATATGTCCACTTCAGCGAGCTGAGTGCAGGAGGAAAGCCCAAATCACCAGTGGGGGAGCTGGATGATTTTCGATGCGGGGAAACCTGCAAGCTATAGCTGGTGCTGATGAATCAATGGTGATACCACGATGTGGCAGCTCATCATATGATCACTGCATGTACAGATACTGACTACTGCAGAGAAACATACCAAATATCTACTGCGGAATCTAACCCATGACCCTTAGGTCGGAGGCAGATGCTCAACAGACTGAGCTACCATGGCCCCCCCCCCCCCCCCCCCCCAGATAACGTAACATAAGGAGCAAGGTGCACACCGAGGGGGTGCATCAGAAAAAGCGTGAATGCAAAAGATCCCCATTCCAGTCACTTGTTAAACACCAGGTGGCACCAGGAATTCACCGACTCAGAAACTGAGATCCTCGATAAGCAAATTAGTTCCAACACAAATTTTCTTTAGTCATAACTATCTAGCAAACACAACATAAGTCCAAAACAAAGAAAATCAGGACCTTTCATCTGGCAGTCAAACCGACTCAAGTTCTATGCTGGTTCTATGCATTTGTCACTTGAGCCAAGTTGAACTGACTTAATTCCACCTATTAAGCCAAGCTCAACTGATCTAATTCTGCACATTAAGAGTTAACATTGACAAATCATCTGAAAAATACAAGACTTACTGAGGTGTATTTTGATGAGTTTCTCCAGTTCTTCAACCAAGGATCTTTTGGGAGTTGTCTCCCCTCTCTCCAGCAGATGGCGCTTCAACTCAGCTTTGATGCTCACCATCACTTCCATAAGCTGTCCTGTAAGTAAACATAAGTTTTATAACCATGTTCTTAAAGCTGTTACTAAAACAAATAGTTTGTAGGTAAATCAACAATCTGAAATAGGTATGCAAGTTGGCTGAGGCCGAGAACTGGATGGGACAGTAAAATAATATATAATTATAGAAAGAATAATTGGCAAGTGTGTTAGTCAGTGGATGCCAGTGAGTCTGTATTTAATTTTATTTTCAACGATCTTGGAGTATTATCAAGAGGATTTCTCTAATGTCATCCAAATTTGAAACAGGACATCTACAATCAGTAAAAAAGCGTGTTTTAGTTCAACCTCCTTTTAAACAATGTTTCAGTCTGATCACGAGCATTTCTCTAACGTAATCCAAATTTGAAACGGAGCATCGACTCCCTGACAGCAACATTTCACAATGCTTTCCATACAAAAATTTACAGTTTTTAAAAGACATGTTTTAAATGAACTTACTGTGTTCATTTTCCAGACCATACAGCTTGACCTTGTTGGCCTCGTGCTGTGCTTTCTTCTTTAGACGACATGCCCTGTTGGAATAAAAACAATCCTATTTAAAGACAGTCTACATTTGTGATTTCAATTTACCCCTTACTTTAACTAAAACAAAATGCCACTACTGATTTCTTGTAAAATATACCACATTTAAAAGTATGTACCATATTTCCTCTAATGAATGCCGGGTCTCTTATAAGCGCCGGGCCTCTAATAAGCGCAGGGAGTAAAGGTGTAGATGAGAAAATAAGCGCCAGGTGTCTAATAAATGCGGGGTCTCCAATGAGCGCCGTGTTTAAGACCATTAAATTAATTCTCCCTTTCTTACACTTTATTGGTATAACGAATGGTCCCTTCTTATTCCGTATAAACGTTAACGTATTTATAACATGTCACAATAATCTAAAGAAATAAGCGCCGGGTCTCTAATGAGTGCCTGGGCACTTATTACAGGAAATAAGGTAACTCAAAATTTGCCTGTTCCCATAATGCACCTGGTATTTAGAATGAATTCCATTGGCTTTTCCAAACATTACCTTGATGCCAACTTGTTTTTCTCTTTCCGTGAATGGTTTCTTGCTGCAGTCGTTCCCTCACCGAGAGCTGTGACTTCGTTTATTTTTCGGTTCAGTCTCTTAATCTGCATACCAATCTGAACAAGTCTTCTGGGGTTCGGATGAACGTCATTACCATCACCTTTCCTTGCTTTGCCTCCGTGCCGGATTCCGGCCACATACGTGTTATTTGGATCAAAAACGGGATCCTCGAATTCTTTCAGTTCATATGGATCTGAACTCTGCATCTCAAGTCTCAACCTGGTTCCCTTGGGACCCTTAGATTGCACATTGTACTGCCAGAAAAACTGCTTTTCCTTTTTCTTGCCATTTCCTGTGAGAGATTCCTCAAGGGGAGATAACTGACTCAGTGTCCCCTCTTCCTCTGACAGATCATCATCCAAGTCCGAATCTCTATCACTGAACACATCATTATCAGATTCTTGATCCTCATACGACGTCTGAGCTGAACTCCCAGAATCTGAAATATCCAAGAAATTTGTTTTTATTTCAAACCAAAGTAAAAAAGTGTGAAGACCCCTTTAATTTGTATATATACTCAACCCTATTGAAGGGTCAATGTAACGACCTACCTGTAATTTTCGAAAGACATAATGATGGGTATATATTAGCAATAGAGTTTTACAAATAAATGTATATTTTGTAAAATAAACAGAGGAAATGGGCAGTTGCATGAAAGAATGCTAGGTTCGTTTGGTTATTTTTTTATACTCATTGTATGTTTAGGTGTTTTTCAAATTCCTGGTCATTTCTAATTTACAAATTCAAGCATGTCTTGTTTTAAGCATGTTGCCACAAAAAATGTAAATGATCAAATATTGTGTATCATCAGTCATTATGGATACTTCACCTAACTGCTGCGAAAACCATAGCTTCAAACGTGCCGTATTACGCCTATCCTAATGAGTGATCCTTCAATAGCTGGGCTTAGTACATATTTCAAGTCATATGACGTTATGACTGAAAGCTTGGTCACACAACATAAAACTCAAGTCATGATTGATTTCCAAGCGAGAACTTGTTTTCATTTCAAAATGAATGTCCACAAACCAGATTTGTTTATATTTCTCAAATATCAACTCTTTGTCCGTTAAATTATATTACGCAGAAGATGGATTATTTTTCCTACTAGTGTATTTACATTTGCATTATAAGCTGAACACCTTGATTAACCTATTAATCTTATCAATGAACACTTCACCTAAATCAAGATGATATGTAATACAGGTAAGAGTTAACTAAATAACAGAAAAACAATAAAATTTGATATAAACTCTACTGGCTCACATTGGGTCATATCAAGTTTCTAAAAGAAAGTTTCAAAAGCAATGAATATAGCATTAATATCATTTGGCACTAATTCTATTATGCAATGAATTTTCATTAAAGACAAACGTTAAAAGAAAAGTGTGTACAACTCTGGTTATAAGTCGTCACTTCATCTAAATTATTATCATTACCCTCTTGTTGGATATTTTTATATTAGCAATAACAATTCTGACCGACATTCATACAGCAAAAATGGCTTATACAGACACCTACACAACTATTTAACTCGTTAGATACAAACATGAGGAAAGATCAAGGATAACGAGATTAATTTCATCCTATTTTGACAGACAAGATTAAATCCAAATGTCACAGGGATCTCATTGCAAGTGACTGAGACGCATTTGTGAAGACTCCTGATGCAAAACCTCTTTGTTACTGCAGAATGTAGATGAAAAACAACTTCTAGGAATGAGTTCAAGCCCACACAATTGCTAAACATTGTAATGGTGTTTTACATAAGCTTCCATATCCTACCTACAATTCTGGTAATGTTACACCAAATCCATAGATTTGTCACTTTTATGTGCTACGTTTCTTGTTTCAAGCTTTGTAATATCTGACAATCGCATGATCAATAAATGCTCAAAATTTGTTTTGTTACCATGGTAACCAAACATGCAACTTGATACAACATACACCTTCAATATCAACTTTGTGATTTGCAACCTAGATTTCAAACTTTGTCAAAGAAATATGAACATTCGTTTGTTGATTCAGTGAATATGAAATATGATTCAGAAAGTTCCAAAATGTAATAAATGATTTAAATTGTCAACTGAGTTTGGCTTGATTTGGTTTTCAGCAATATTCCAACATCATCATCACCATGTGATCCGTGCCAACTTTGATTGTGGCTCTAACCTCAACAAAAGACCACTGATGTGGGATTCAAACTCATTCCCATCACCAAGGTTATATTCTGCATAGATCGACTGGCATCTCTGGGGTTTCTCTCATTGTTTTTTCTCTCTTGTATATATTTTTAAGCAAGTCTAAATTTATTGAACTGTGCCACGCCTCTCCCCTGCCTCAAATCAGTTATCTCAGCACTTGCAATTTTTAAACAGATTTTCCAAGTCTTATAAATTAAAAAAATAATTGTCATTCAGCCTATGTTCTGAATGGTCAGTGGTGCCAAAACTGCTCCTAAAAACATGATAGTGCAGCAAACATCCAGTATCCTCACACATGGCGTAAGCTCTCAAGTGAACTCTTATGGGAATATTTTTAGAGAACACATTATTCATTTTGTTTTCGTCCAGTTAATAATACACTTGCAGAGCTGCCAACCTGTACACTTTTACGTCATCAAATATGCCCATACTGGTATTGCTTTTGAAGTGAAAAAGCTTGAACTGTTATATTTTGTGCAAAAATATTCTTTTTTTCATGGCAAAATACAAATCACTCTTTTGGACAAGGACAGTTTGGCAGCTCTGCATTTGTCAGTTTAGTAATGATCCGAGTCTGAAAGCAAACTTACCATGTCGGCTTCTCTTGCTTCTGGATGATGTGGATGATTTGGCGTCATCCGGTTTGGGTTCATGAATGTATTTTTCAATCTCTCTCCACTTTTCCTCGACCTCCTCCTCCTCAATTTTTGCCACCGTGGCCGTCCTCTTTGTGCCCGTCTGCAGGACAGGGGGCAGCGACTGGATCGGAAGGCTCTGCGACTGAGGAACCAGGGGTTTTCTTTGTAACAGTTTGTGAAGCGTTATCTTGTCGTCCCCCTGGAAGTTTGTATCCTTCGGGTTATTCACAGTTCTTTCGTTTAACAACACAGACTGCGACACCGCTGTGTGCGAGACGGGTCTTGAAGATGCTCCAGTCACTGTCCATGATGGCGTGCTGGGTGGAAATGAGTTTTTCATCTGAGACACACAACTTGTTGGGATTTTCACAGAGAGTGGATGTAAGTCTGCGGCAGGTGTCTGACTCTTTGGAACCTGATTGGACAGAAGCATAGTCAATGAAATTGGTTGCCCATCTGCAGACCTCTGGACTTTTGGTGTCGGCATAACAGGAACCTTTGCCAATGGACTTGAATTGTCTCTTTTTGAACACAAAACGGAAGAACCGAAAGTCGAATCATTTGAAACCAGGCTCCAAACCTCTTCCATTAGGGAGGAATCATCCATGTTCAACATGTTTAATTCGGCCAGAGTCGGCCCACTTGACAAGCCAGCACCTTCCATTGAGAAAAGCGACGAATCTGATGACACCTCAGGATCAAACAGAGTTTCCGATGTATTCCACAATTTACTGGGTATTCCTGTTGTGTCCAGATTCGCTGGTGACCCAGCTACTGAAAGGTCAAGGTTGCTGTTTTCGTACTGTGGCTTGAGGTCAAATTCTTCTTTTATCTGTACCGGCGCTGATACAGATGGACTGCACAAAGAACTGACCATGGAATTTTGCATGTCATTTTTCTCTTGCTCGTACATGTACAGCGAGTTGGGACTAGCTGCATACGCCCCGAGTTCGGAGTTCGGTAATGTGTGATCACTTTCAATATTGTAGAAGTCTGGACTTGGTGGAAAAGCATCCATGCTTCCGTGTAACTTTGCCTGCAAGATTAAAATAAACTATCAGTATAATTAAAATCTTTAATAACAATATTATTATTATGGCTAAAAACAAAAGTGAAATGTTTCTCAAGTGTCAGTGTCCATTAAATTGGTTGGAATTGGACCATGTAATTTTGTTTTTAAAAAGTAGTCTGTAGAATAAATATTGGGGGGGGGAGGGAGTCTGTATGTATGAATGTGTGGATGGATGGAAAAATGGATGGGTGGTCGGACGGACGGACAGACAGACGGATGGATTGGAAGATAATACACAAAAGGATGGATACATCGGATAAAAAATATATTTGAATTTCATTGGCAGTCAGTCACATCAACAATCAACACAAATGAGTGTGTGATAGAGTGAGTGAATGAGCAAAAGAGTGAATGAATGAGCGTGTAAGGGAGTGATTAATGGATCGGTGGATGAGTGAGGGAGTGGATGAGTAAGTGGGTGAGTGACAATCAAAAACAAAACAGGACAAAAACACAAAACAAGAAAGAAAACACAAAAATAAACACCTCAGAAAAAAAAAAAAATCAGGACAAAAATAGAACATAAACATGCTGGAAAAAAAAAATTACCAATCTTCAGAAAATATTGTAAAATATATAAACATATAACATTGTAATTTTGAAAAAAATTTTATTACCGTACCAATCTTCAAGAAAAAAGAAAATATTGTACAATGTATAAACATATAACATTGTAATATTAAAAAAAAATTAATTACCAATCATCAAGAAAACAAAAAACATTTTAAATTTATATAAACATATAACATTGTAATCTTGAAAAAAAATTACCAATTTTCAAAAAAAAAGAGAAAACATTGTAAAATATATAAAAACATTGTAGACTAACTAAAGTACCAGAGTGTTTACAAATTGTACACAGGTCCTCTGACACATAATATATCTGTGTTAATATATGCATAAACAAGTTTTCAAGGCTTAACTGGCTGGGCCATTCCCCCTGTTACTTGCTGCCCATCCCAGACTTAAAGTCACATGTACTTCTCACAACAATAGACATTACTCACTTAAACAATTAATGTACAACAGTGATAATTACAAAAAATCTGTTCACAACCTGCACTTAAATGATTAGTCACTACTAACAAACAAATATTCCAAATATACCTCTTATATAAGTTTCCATTGTAGAGCTACCATGTGATTCCTCAGCCATGCTGGCTGGCTGAATCTGCCCACTATGAATAAGAGTGACATCACCTTACACACATCACCTAGCTGATATGAAAGACCATTCCTGATTGGTTAGTTCTCTATCCAAGGTCCAATGGCTGCCTGACTTTTGATTGTTATAGCAACAGAAGGAATTTGATCAAGGTCTTTCCTGGTAAATCTTAATTATATACAGATGTATTTGATGTCTGTTTAACCTAACTGCATGAATGTATACAGTATTGATATATGCAAATAATGAACTCTTTCAATCTTTTGTTAGTTTGGCTTGTCCTTACATCATGTTTATTATTAACAGTTTCTAACCTATCTATAAACCTTAGTAACTGTCATTTTCCATTTTTATCATCTTTATGTAAGATTTTTTTTTATATCCCATCAACATTGATAATAAATAAAATCTGACATTCATCTGAAACAGTGGAAGTACTTTCAAACATAATTTATGTTTGTATCGGAACCGTCATTAAAAGAGCAGGTTTTTAAGGAACAATACAGAATAAATAGTATGATATAGGTATGTCTTCAGTCATTTTGGTTATTCAAAGAGATCGACACAATTCTTACATCCTACAAGCAATCTTCACTTATATTCATTTCAAGTTTTCTGAAAATTATTTTGTTGGGAGAATATTTTAGATCTTCGAATTTGATTTTCAGTATTTTACATTGGCAACACTTGGTCCGTTGTTTGACTGTCTCAACACCTCAGGATTTCAAATAATTTTCTCCCGAAACACTACAACACGCTGACAGCATCTTCGTACGCAGAAAATCAATATGATCATGAATAACATAGACAGTTCCTTAAATTATTGTTGTTATGACCAGAGCTATGAGAATGTAAATGTAAAACTAAATATAACCCTGCACAAATTACAACTGACAAGAGTGACATTTACATTGCAAGTATATATTCAGTTTGGAGTCAAGATTTTTCAATCTCAGCCGATTTCAGGAGATTTTATAATATTTTAGGGGTTGATTTGGTGCTAACATGGCAAACAATTTTAGAAGGGCGAGTTAAAGGGGGTATCCTCTGTGTTCCCCCCCTTCCCGGATTTGGGCCTGACACGTCATCTCTCTTTTAAGTAAAACGTTCCAAAATGCCATTCCTTTGACTAAATGCAGGTGTGAATCCAATGGAGGCATGCCCCCCTCCTCTAATTTTCGCAAACTACCTGATATTATTTTTTTTATTGGAAAATTCCCATGAAAGAGCCCCCCCCCACCTCCAAGGCCCCTCAACTGAAAACTTTGCACTTGTATGTGTCCTCCCCCTACCTCTAACCCCCGATCCCTCTCACACTGCTGGATCTGACAGTGAAATGGATTTATTTTGAAAAGTAAATTTATAATTTCTTAAGACAATCTTCTTCAGTATATGTCTGAGTGCACCAAAAACTCAGTAGAGAATCTCAGGTCTCCGAGTACTCTCTCTCATGAACCTGCTCCTATCTCGAACACACTCAATGCCATGATGGCATAATTTCACTGCACAATTCTGATAATGTAACCTACCTATGCTTTAGGTTTGTACTAATGTGTCTATTTTAAAGAGTTTAAATCTGTCTTTTCTTACATTCATGATGTTATGTTGTGCACAAAAATGATTTTAAATTTAATGCAACTATTCAGGATAGAGACCAACAATCCATGCTGTCAATTGTACAAAATTACATACATATATTATGTCAGTTTTGCTTTATTCACAAAAAAATTGACTTCCAGGGTTGAACTGTTGTCTTAAACATAATTACAATTTCTTTTGCTTTACATTCTTAGACAGATCTTCATTTTCATTCCATAATTCTTATGGTTCTATGATATTTTCTCATACAGCAGCATAGTCTGTCATCAGGCCTAAAGTTTTATTATAACAGAGACAAGCATACGTTCTAGATATTTTCCAAGTCTAGATAGCTGCAACTTCTGAAGTGAGCAGACTCTCTGAGATCTTATTTATTTTATTACAAATGTATATCATTTCAATTTAATTTTTTTAAAACTCCAGAAATATTAATCTTAATTCAGAGACTATATTTTAGTCTAACAGCAGCAATCTTTAATCATATTTTCAAATTTTCATCTTTTTCCAGGCCTTGCTATGAATAACAGACCAGCTGATCCGAAATGAGCCTGAACCAAGTCTACCCCTAACAGGAGACAGGGACTTCCTGAATGTATGAAATCCTGTGTCAAGTGTGTGCATTCAGTGTTGAACAATACAAGATGTATATCAACATCTACATTCTTCAGTTTATTAACAGCTTCCTGGTTCGGGTAATGTCTTCCTACTTTTTCTGAACCCAGCCACCATTTCTCAGAAATACTCCTCACAAGGTCAAAGGTCATACCGAAGCAGGAAGACTACCAGATTGTCAACAGCTGCGACTCACTGGTTGCTAATGGTTAATAAGCGAGTGATTGTCCGTAATTTCAGGGAGAGATCTGGTACTTACAGTGCCTTTCGGCTATTCTTCAGTCAAATCAAGTAGAAGAGTTGTACACTTTTAGTTTTACATTGTTGTGGTAATGTTGCACATGTTACACATTGTAATTTACTATTTTACATTGTTACTGTGATGTTGCACATTGGTTTCATAACGTTGCACATGGTAATTTACTATTTTACACTATTAGTGCACAATGTAGTTTACTGTTTTATTACTGCTTTACACTGTAAAACACATTAGTTCTACAATGTTATAATTTACAGTCCTAATGCTGTTTCCATATAGTGTAATGTTGCACATTGTGTTTGTAACGCAAAAAACTGTGATGTTCTATTACATACTGATTTATTATTATACCTATACAATACTGATGCACGATATGTGTAATTACCATTTGACACTATTAACCATTAAATATATATAAGTTGTTTTCCTGATAAACTGTACAATGGCATAGTTCACCAACTTTCAAACCTTAAAGTCACATTCTTCTACTTCAACTGCGATTAAAACTGATTTGCACAAAATCATAAAGGATCACTGATAAAATGTGAATCCGAGTTTTGTTTTTGTTTCTGTCACTGTTCAGGGCCGGAACTTATCCATGAAAACATCCGTCTACAAACTGCATGCAAGCAGGTTTTGTTCCTGTTTCATTGAACTACAAACCTAATTCCCAGAAAGCATGAAGAGGATGTTGTTAATTAAAATGTGTTATTTTTGCTGGAGAATATTTTATACCATCCTCAAAATTCAGGCTATAAATAGACTACTGATTCCATCCGTCAAATACCCTGAACCCACTCCTATTCAAG
>JAUELE010110000.1:0-14612 GCA_031471655.1 Diodora aspera
CCACATTTGCATCGTAAAGCCTTGTCGCTGTTGACACGCGGAGTGAATGGTTTCTTCGTTTGCCAGTGAACCCAGCGGCTTCACGCAACCACATGGTTTTTAATAATGCATTCGCAGCACGTGCACTCTCGTGCTCTCAAAGCACCCTGTGATTGGCTGACGACTTCGGCGCAGTAGATTCGTTTATGCATTTGCAGCACGTGCACGCTCGTGCTCTCAAAGCACCCTGTGATTGGCTGACGGCTTTGGTGCAGTCGATATCTGGGGTTGGGTGGGAGGACAGTGTACAGAAAATTCAAACTGTAAAAAAGGTCTTTTTTTTCGCAAAATTTTCGATTTATAAGACGGATAAGGCACTCGGTGGAGGTCTTTGTGCCAGTATATGGACCCAGGGGTGACGGGTTAGAAAATAAAGACCTCGACTGACGCCTCGGTCTTTATGTTCTAACCCGCCACCCCTGTATATATAAGGAACTCCATGTATGTATGTACCTGTACGTTTCGAGGGAAGGTACTTAATTGGGGATAAAGACAGACGGACAAGTTTATTTAGTAATTTGGCCATCGGCCCAAAATACAATCAGATAATACATGCATGCTTCGACATATACCTTGTACAAAAATAGACCAATATTATATAAAACATCTGTATTTTGAGTTTGTAAAAGAGAAACAAATTTGTTAAGAGTATGTGGGTCATAATAATATTTCTTAATGTACATATTTCTATAAACAGTATACATATGAGATTCAAGCAAGACATGAAACTCATGTTCTAATTTGTTAACATTTTCATCTAGTCAGAAATGACAAATTCTTTCATCTTTTGGGATATTTATATGTCTCTACCTGTTTCAATCCCGTAGATAGAAGTTGTTTCATCTGAATTTAGCAATATACATTTGTAAGTAGCTTGCATGCTTAATTGGCATGTTAGAAGTTTTTTAAATTGAGCATAACAGCTACATGTTAAATCAAGTGTTGTGGAAGCATACCAGTTTTGAATCAACATGTCTTTTAGTCTTTGCTTGAACTATAGAAACATATGTTTATTTCCAATTTCTTGATATATCCAAACTACACCAACACCCAAGTTAAATAGAATATTCTTTACATGAGATGCCCAATATTTCCCTACCTTCTTCAGTTAAGGATATTAACATTCATTATTGTTGTAAGCTTGATCAGGGAACCTAGTCCCATTTCTATCTAAATGTAAACATCTGTACCAATAAGCAACGTCTGTACCAGTAAGCAATAGCTTTAGTCATGTAAATATATTGAAGGGGGAGTCTGCCACACTCCCCAAGTGCCATACAATTTGGTGTATTTTTACTAACTCTCAGAAATCTTTTACAAAATGTTATTTGGACAGATTCAATAATATCACATTTGGATGTACCCCACACTTCAGCCCCATAACATAAAATGGGAGTTATCATAGCATCAAATATTTTGAATAGATCAGTATGTGTTAAGTAACTGAATCTCTGTTGGTACTGGTTAGTGCATCTAATGGCTTTTTTAGCTTCAGTTTTTGAAGAAAATTTAGCCTTGCTCAAGATAATTTTGAAGAGAATAATAAAACCAAATATTTATAGTAACTTACTACATTTAGTCTTTTCCCTTTAAAATACCATTTTTATGTTCTTCAATGGGCCACCATTCCTAAATACAACCACATGTATTCTTGTTTTACTTAACTTAACTTTCATACCAGTGTTCTCACAGTAATCTTCTAAAACCGTTATTTTCTTTAGTAATTGTTGCACAGAATCAGATATAGTAGACACATCATCAGCAAATAATAAGGCATTGGCTGCTTACACCAAGACCCGGGGTCAACGACACATCTGTAACGCCAAATGAACCCTAAAATGACACTTAGGTAACGTATATATATATTACTGTACTCGTGTCTTTTAGATACCATGGATCTCACACTCGTTGTTTACGTTCGCTCGTTTGATACTTTTGTATACAATTCGTGTGAGATCCATGATATCTAACAGACACTCGTTTAGTAATCTCTATATGCACTTACATCGACTCAGTCAATAAGTTCAAATGTCTTATGGAAACCACGTGTCGAGTTAGGATTAATACTCGTTTGGTGGAATCAGGAAGTGATTTATAAAATCTGTCATGGCGTCTTGGCCTACATAGGTGAGAGTTATTTGTGTTGTTGGTGAACACTTTGAGTTCTTTTAGGCAAACCAAATATAAAAGTCTGCTCATGAAACATGGTTACAGTTAATTACATAATCTAAACCAGGTTTAAAGCTTACCTGTACACCATGCACACCTGTAAACAATTGTATACTAGTACTTGTAGTACGAACGTCTTGCAAAAGGGGAATACCCTCGGTTACAAAGGTGGGCGGGACCAACTGGATTAGCAACTAAAAATAGGACTGACGGCTTGCTTTGAATAACCATACGTTTGATCAACACTCTGCGAGTATGACGATCTACATTTTACGAATAACTAAATTTGCCAAGATTTTGGGATATTCAGACTTCAGAAGATTTACTTGAAACGCCTAGATCCGTGTTTTAAACCATACTCACCCCAACTATTGAAGGGTCGATGTAATAACCTACGTATATAAAGTCATAATAATGTTATACTGAGGAAATGTACGGTTGCATGATAAGAAAGATATCATGTTCGGTGCTTGTTCATACTCATAATACGTTTACAACATTATATGTTTTATTTGGGATTAATTTCCTTGAAAAGTACCTATCCTGCTACTATTACGGTTGAGTCCCGTCCAGGATTCGAACCCGCGCCCTCAGGATCAGGCACCCATCACCAGCACTAAAGATCAGCGAGATAGATCAATCTGGCATCAGGATTTTGAACAACGCAGTTCTGCAAATGAGTTCTCTACATAATCGCCATTCAGTAACCCCCCCCCCCCGTCTTCAAAACGTTTGGGCGTTATTTCACATTGTTAGTAAATTTTAAAGTACCGATGTTTAGTATGTTTTGTTTTCAGCAAGTAGCTACATAAAACGTTCATAATTAAACAGCGTCAATCATTATGGATATTTCACTTAACTGCATCGAAAACTATAGCTCCAGACTTACTATAATTTTTCCTATGCCAGTGAGACATTTCAATAGTTGAAGGGGGGGGGGGGGAGTATTATTTCAGCGTCATTCACCCCGAAACTGCATCACAACATTAAATCCACACATGATTACCGTCTCTCCTGTTGCCATCATATTTGCGGTATCTATAGTGGACATAAAGTATTAAGAAATCTCATTTCTGCGCAGGGAAAACAATCAGTTTGCTCCTTTGGGCTGATCTGTGATGGGTGAGCGTGTGAGAGACGTTGAAGTCCAACGAAAGGCTGTTACGTCCGGATTGTTCACGAGGAAGTCATGCGCGTTCATGCCAGGGCGACCATCACCACTTCACTTAATTTCGGATCGACGCGCCAGAGTAATTTCGGATCTCGGGCGTAGAGCAGCGGTTAACCGCTTATGGTCGGATCCGCCAGCCCAACAAGGCTTTACGTATTCAAAACGTGACGAGGGGGTACGATAGGCCACACGATGTGTAAAGTTTAGGACAGGATGTCGCAATTGTGAACTTGAGTTTAAGAAGCCCGGTCAGCCTATATAGATCCGAAATTATAAATCTACCCGACGCATCCACCCGGGGTACATGGATGGGTGGACCGTTATCGCTTACACTTGAGTGAGAAACACCACGAAAACGCCTACTCATAAAACTGCTACCTTTCTTGCGCGGTTGCTTGTCCATATGGATTAACTTCAATGCTTCTCGGTCATTGTTAATCAGGCAAGATGACTGAACTTCCCTGAACAGAAAAACCAAAAGTTGAAAGTTCAAGTCACAGAAACTAGACACAGTTCGTCACACATTTAGCCAGGTGACGATAAGCGTCGCATCTTTTAGCACTGTTTAAAGATTTTAAACTTTAAATCAGATTGTACGAAATTAACGCAAATCCGCATCTCGTAAACTATAAAAAGAACACTCTAGGATACGACGGAGGAGGGCAAGTAAATACTGAAGTTTGTTTACGGAAAAAAGCGAAAAACGCAAAACAAAAACAAACTTGTACGTACGTAGTTAGGGTATATGTGCACATTTTGTTCAGATACAGACATGTACACCCACGCTTACACTCGCACATTCACACCCGAGGAAAAAGGATAAAAACATAGGCTTACACCCACACTCACAATGTGCTGTTTATGCAGCATCCAGAATGGGTAATCAAACTGAGTCTACTAAATAAACCACTCAGTGTCAAATTTATGAGGACAACATTTTACAACAGACCCGACATGCGAGACAGTTACGTATGGCGGAGGAATAACAATCGGAATGGGTGGTGTACAATTTCATCTAGGCCTTTACGGATTACGCCGAGTGTCAGCAAGCGAGTTCGTGGCGCCCGTTTAGAGGCGATACGGCCAAATAGTTCCACTTCCCCCGGCTCCTACACCTATGACTGGCACAACTGTTTCACTATGACTAAAATGTTGGTTTTGGAGAACATTCCTTTTCTTTGTGAATATCACTATCTCACCTTTGATTCACTTACGTCCGTAATATATTACCACATCCAGGCACGTCTGTAAACATCTTGGGGTACATGTAGTTGCAACTAACGTTGTATCGTCAGCCAGCAACATTCCCGGTATCTGTATGTTTGATATTTTAACACCACAGTTAGATATCTCAGGTCCATGCAGTAATCCATCAATGTAGACTAAGAACAGCCACGCAGAAAGAACACGTCCTTGTCCTACTCATTGTAACACACTGAATGAAGGGGATTTATGACCTGAATATGACACACATGATTGCATATTGTAATAGGTTTCTTAAAAATCCTCCAGGCTTTTCCCATAATTCCCAGCTAGTGTCATCTTCTAACTATATCCGGTCGAAAGCTTTTTCGTTATCCAAGAAGTTATCACTATAAACGACTGAGTTCGATTCTGTGAAGTTGTGAACCATATCCGACAGAGTGAAACCTGTCATGTGGGCACCAAGATGTTTCCTGAATCCCATCTGCATTGGGCGGAGAAAGTGTGGTTGGCTAGGTCTCAGGTGGTCGCCTAGGCGTTTCCTATATATTTTTTCAAAGAGTTTTCCGATACCAGAGGTAAGAGTGATGCCTCTGTAGTTTTCTTTGGTTTCCCTTGCCTTTGTGGGTAGTCAAAACCACAAAGAATACAACATGCAGCAGCTCGTGTAGTTACCTGTACTAGACGCTTTGAACATAATTATTACCCCCGTCTTGAAACTCCTTCACTGGCTGCCCGTAAAACAATGGACTGAGTACAAGATTCTGTTTCTCGTGTACTGCTGCATATACAACACTGAATTCTCCCCCTATCTGAAAAATCTTAATTAATCAACATTTACTGTTCTAAGAGATCTTTACGTTCTGGTAATATAGTACGCCTCGTCAGACCAAATACTAAGACAGCCATGGGCGATCAAGCTTTTTCAGTCGTCGCTTCTGTTCTCTGGAACCATATTCCTTTGTCTCTAAGAACCACAAACATTAAAGTGTCTTTCAAGTCTGCTTTAAAAACGTATCTATTCAGGACAGAATTCGACTGCTAGACTATCACCATATGTATTTTAATGTTTTGTTTTAACTTTATGTGCAGGTGCTGGTTCAGGTGCTTCCTCGGGTTTAAGCAGTTTTATCTGTTCGAATATTTCACTTGAAGTGACATCAGTATCCAGTACGTTGTCATCGTCTTGATAGGTTCCCTGAGCAAGTTTTTGAACAGAGAATGTAGGGAAACTAGAGTTACTTCCCTTTATGTCCAGTGTGTCATGCGCAAACTGTGCAAGCGTGGACAAATGTGGTCGTGTGTTGAACGTGCGGTCAGGAGGTTTCATCCGTTGACTCGGGGTTCAGTCCGATATTAATTAATTCTTGTCTAGACACTACAGTATTCGTCACGTATACGTAATCATAGTGAGATGCACTGAAATACCTGTCTTCATTGGATACGGCTAGGGTTTCAAAGAATTCTCCAAAAAGATCACATATCAAAGCTCCAGATAATTTTGGAGCTATTGGGTTTTTACTAGACATGTTCAGAGCTATTCGGTATTTGACCTTTTAATTGAGTAATCCGCTTTTTTTCATCCCACTGGATTTGGTCTTTTGTGTATTTACTCCCACTGATTCAACTGTATCAGGTATTTCGCACTATTTTTACTGGAAAAATTAAATGGCTTTGTCAAAAACAATATAGAGCATGCAATTATATATCAACTGATGAGGCGATAGTTTTAACGATCGTATAGACTGCTGTTCTCATGCGCTGCGCAAACAACCTCCATAAAGCATCCAAACACATGAAGAATGCAAAATAATGTGCATTAATCATGATGGTTGTTGGTGTTGGTTGCAATGAAATAATAAGATTCCGGAGTATACTGTACTGACGTCCAAAAGAAAGTATACCAAGAGTTTGAGAGACTACTGAATAAATTCACAAATGCGATGGATATACAAGAGATATCCCTTCAAGATTTGGAAGGTCTATCAATGAGATGATGTCAGTCAAATTACACTCATCAAAATTCAAGCATCCCTTTGATCAACTATGGCATAAAGACGTAAGGGAATATAATTGAAATCAGTTGGTATACTTTCTTTTGGACGTCAGTATAGATGTAATAGCCATGTTGACCACGAATATATATAAATAAAACATCGGCTTAACTTAACATTTTCAAACAACAATAAAATTCACCCATTTTCTCAGAAATTTTCACCGACGAATTGCTACATTTTTCCCGGACGGGTGGTGGGGGTGGGGGTGGGGGGATTTAGTTAAGGCCCCCTACATGGGTACCGAATTCGAAAAGGCGCGTATATTTGCAGTCAAACGTAATTATTTAAGACATTTAGATACCAAAAAGGATGCAAACAATTATGTAATTATGTATTCAATTTCTTTAATATGTATTGCGTACTGCATAGGCAATATGTTAAATCACGGGTGTATTAACCATTTTCTTACTACATTACATAACTTTTCTTGGCATTCACTTCAGCCTTGTATGCAAAATTGTCGTTTACACAGTTAAAACTATGAATACGCGATTATCTTAAAGTTGGATACGTGGCCAAACTCTGTGTGTTCTTTTCAAAACAACAACTTATGGAACTATAGATATGCACACAATGATGTACATACAACGAATAGTCTATTTTACAGCCTCTTGAATAGCTTCATATATTTTGGAACCCAAATGCCCCCAAAAAAGAAATATTACATTCCGAACTTATCAACAGAATCTTGAAAATATTCATTTGGAAACGTTGCACTTGCAAAATAAATGCATTCGGTACATATTCGGAAAGCATTCAGAAATCGACGGAACATTCTTCGTTAAACCATAGTATACACTTTTACTGTGTATGATTTACAGTTTACAGGCCTATTATAGCGTACACTTTTACTGTGTATGATTTACAGTTTACAGGCCTATTATAGCATACACTTTTACTGTGTATGATTTACAGTTTACAGGCCTATTTTAGCGTTCGGAAGCACGTACCCAACTTTAAAACTTAAGACGTAAATACCCACTTTCCACAAAAGCTTATTTGTAATCGTACAACGTCATCCAAGGGCTTGTATGTGCTGTGATGGCCATGAACTATTTTGAAAGAAAGCAACGACAAAATAGATATACTTCTAGTACATTTATTGAATCCTCAGTATCTTGTTCAGCAAGGCGCCATTCAGATCAAGATGTTCAAACGTTTGCTCATCTGAAACAACAAGAACTATCATGAATCATTTGAAAGTATCTGCATATCTATGTTCAGTGTTCCCGCCAGGTTTTGTGGCAGCCGGTCCTTCCGACTGGCAATGTCACTAACAACCGGTCCAACCTCAGAAGAACCGGTTCATTGTTGTACAATACATTAAAATGAAAATAAAAGAGTTATATATGACGACACAGGCCAAGTTGCACTTTTATTTCCGTTGTATCTGTCGTTCTGAACTGTTGCACACGCTGGACTACAGTCACTTCATCGAATGACATAGACTCACCACAAGATTCTTTAAGTCTACAGCTTATGTTTATTGGTGTTTCTAAAATACGAAATAGTGTAGACCATCGTCTAACTTCGGTGTCTTTCATACTGGGCTCTTAGTCTCCTAGCTCAGGTGCTATGTCCACTCCGAAAAAGTTGAACTGATTCGTCTGCTTTCGTGCCATGACGTCAATCTACTCTTAAACAAAAGTACCCCTTAGGGTCCTCGGGGGTGTCGCTCTAACACCAGACAGAATGGTACCCCAGTATCCTCATGCTTTCCCTGAGAGCCGTCTAAAATGATGATCCTTTGCTTTCTCTTTCCTACTGTCGATCCTGTGTTGTCCCTTTTCCTGATGTGCTTCCTGCACATCACATTGCACTATGGCTGAAATATTGCCCTATACTGACATTCTATGTTGTCCCGTTTTCACGACGTGAGGGGCGCCGTTTTGGCTGTCAGAACGACAACGCACGTGCTCACCGTGCAAGAATAGTCAATGACTATCTTCAACGGCACAATATCCATAGAATGCCCTGGTCAGCAATGAGCTCTGACCTTTCCCGCATTGACAACTTGGCTTACACGGCAGTGCCCCTGGCTGGATTACGGCATACCTCTATGGGAGACGCCAAAGTGTCATCATTGGAACTCATACATCCGAAGAAAGTGTCTTGGATTATGGTGTGCCACAAGGGTCTGTTTTAGGCCCACTACTATTTACTCTCTACACAAATGACATCGTAGTAAAGCATAACACTGAACGGTACTCATATGCTGATGATACACAGCTTTTGAAATGTGTTCAGCCCTAAAATGCCTCCTCACAAATAAAAGAATTGGAAATTTGCATAAATTATTTCAGATCTTGGATTTCACAAAACAAGCTAAAACTCAATGATTCCAAAACAGAGGTCATGTTGTGTGGTTCCAGACGCAAATGTCGCATGATATGTGAATCGTCCATTACAATTGGTGACGCAGCAATCAGTTTCATTTACTCGGTTAAACATCTTGGTGTTACTTTTGTCCCTGGACTAAGCATGGAAAAACAAGTGAATGCATTGTGTAAATCATGCTACTTCCACTTCAGAAATATAGCCGACACCAGACACTTGCTGTCCACAGAAGCAACTCACCAACTTGCAATTGTTAGATCGTTAATCCTGTCAAGGTTGGATTGCAGTAACAGTTTGCTAGCCAACATTACAACTGATCTCTGTAACAAGCTTCAGTGTGTGCAGAACTCAGCAGCCATAATGCTACATCAGTGTAGAGCTAGATCACAAATCACACCAATGCTGTTGTCTTTGCATTGGCTTCCAGTGAAGGCCAGGATTGAATACAAACTCTTGTGCATAGCATTTACTTGTTATGCCGGAACTGCTCCAGCATACCTGACTGACAAGTTGAACAAACATCAACCTTCACGTGCACTTAGATCTATGGAAAAGAAACTTTCCTCAGTGCCTACTATCCGTCAAAAATCTCTTGGATTTAGATCTTCTTCATACTGTGTCCCCCCATTATGGAACTCTCTTCATCTGGACTTAAAAAAACTCCACTTCTCTACGAGACTTTAAGTCAAAATTAAAGACCTATCTACATGTATGTCGCCACAGTTATTTCAATTGTTAATCTTTTCACAATGTAGCGCTATGAGCAACTACCTGGTAGATGGAGGTTGGCGCGATACAAATGGACTTATAATGGGACACCTTTGGCCGACGTGTGCGTCAACGTGAAATGCCACCAGTCACGCTTTGTCAAACTGTAACTTTGTTAGATTTGTTTATGTTAATGATTTCAATAAATGTATGTTCATACCTTGCTTAAGCCTGTGTTTCTTCTGGGTTCTCAACTTCGTCTTGGCTTGCTAATTCCTGAGCTGAAAACCCAAAGAAACAAAAATGAAGGAAAATATTGTCAGGTGAGGTGGTTGTCATTGGATGGGTGAACGAGTATTTCGGTGGTGTCACTTCTGGCCAGTGGCTTTACTCGTAAATTGCTTCAGTCCACCCTACTGATTGGGTACCTGGTCGGAAAGTGATGGTACTGTGAACGTTGACCTTACAGTTGGATACGTGGTCAAACTCAGTGTTTTCTTTTCAAAACCCAACTTATGGAACGATAAATATACATAAACTCATGTCAAACGAGTAGTACACAAAGGATATAACATGTGCGTCGGTTTTACAGCCTCTTGAATATTCTTATTTATTTTGGGACCCCGGGTGACAAAATAGATTAACGAAAAGAGCATTCCGAAGTCTTGAAAATAACCGTAAACCTTCGGAAACGTTACACAAATGCATTCGAAGCACATTCGGAAATTGACGAAACATTCTTCGGTAAAGCCTCGGAAAGGTTCGGAATGAGGCATTCTAGTTGAAAGTAGAAATTAATCCATCTGCATCTGCCGGAATTGAGAGAATACGGCGTTATTTAATTGGGCATACACTTTCACAATGTATGATTTACGGTTTATATTATTTATTTTACAGAGATAGTCCCAGACCAATTACAGCGTTCGGGAGCACGTAGGTTATCCAATTACAAGGCGCTTAGCTGGCTGCTTGGGTTGATACTGCCCTGGATTTAACGTTTGGTGTAGAGTGAACATTGGTGGCATAATGTTGAGCGCGCTGATCATACAGAGACATTAACCAGGTGCGATATAGGTGTACACATTATTATTACAGGTATAACATAATTTGTTTAATTTGATACTACATTTCCTTGAAAAGCAGCTATAGTGCTACTGTTGCGATCGAGACCCTTCCGGGATTGTTTACAAAAGTATCAAACTCGCTTTCGCTTTTGTATACAACGAGTGTGAGATCCATGGTGTCTAACAGACACGAGTATAGTAATCTTTTTCATACACACGTTACCAAAGTGTCATTTTAGGGTTCATTTGGCGTTACAGTTGTGCGTCCCGGCAGCACGACCTCGCGCCCTTGACCGGTTTCACTGGTGTAAACAGCCAATCAAAGGCTTCGATTTGCGATCTCTCACATACGTTGAGAGGCAGAACATCTCTCACGGGGTTCCCACCAACGTCAGTGTAGGAAAAAACAATTCTTCGGGGAACATTTCTGAGAGAATGTGTGTATTTTATTGCATTATTTAAAAAGTGTGTATTTCTCGAACCCCACGTCAGAGGAATTCCTGGCGGGACGAGGTGGGGGTGGCAGGGAGATATATAGCAATGTATGATAAAGCAGTTCTTCAGACCCGCTGTCGGGGAATTCCTGGCGCCACCCCTGCAATTAATCCTCAGTAAATCCGAAAAGAAAATCCCCCGAATTTATTTTACTCAGTTATTGCCCAAAATCATGAGGTTTAGTGACCGAATCATGAGTGTTTTGTCCGAAACTGCAAATGCAGTATCTGCTGCTTCGCTCCTCGAGTTCCGACTCGTACGCTTAAACATCTACTTATCCGAATAGACGCCCTAGTGTACTCACCTAGCTGTTGTTCGAGGAATTCCTGGAATTCAGCATCTCTCATGACTCCTGCAGGCATATCATATCATATGATATCATACATGTATACTATATTATCTTTACACATGTCTTATCATATCACAACATGTAATGTCGTGTCATATCATAGCACAACATGTACATTGTATCATATCACAACATATCAGATCAGATCACATCATATATCACAACATATCATATCAGCATATCATATCACAACATATCATATCACATCACAGGATATCATACCTACCATGTCATGTTATATCATAACTATGTCACATAATAATCAGCTATGGTCGTCAGACTTTAACTTACATGCAACCAGGTTTGCATGAGTAAATTACTTTGGCTGATTTGGACAGCTTGTATTTTGATGTGGACAAACTTTATCACACAGGGGATGCAATACGTGTTAGACAGTCAATTATTCTATCATGATTACTCACTTTCCATTTCCTGTTCATCAATATCTTCTTCCGTGGGCATTTCATCTGAAACAGAATAACATACAAATGATCTGAGAATATTTATTTCCTCTTTATATGTGCTTGTGATTTCGTGTGCGATTATAGGTATCAGAGGGCGTGTCATAAGTATGGCGATTCAGAAAGCAGAGTGAGTACGCTTACCACGTGAGACAGAGAGAGATATATAGAGAGAGAGGGGGAGAGAGAGAAAATGTTGCTTTACCATATCTCGCCTCAACTTTTCTAGATGTTCCATTTGTCACTCTATCAATTCTAATAAACGCGTGATTTGAATATCAACAACCGATTACAGACATGCGCGATCAGTGGACATTTACAAGAATTCGAGTCTCTGATAAGACCTAAAATAATAAAATTCTATTTTCGTGATTTTTCTCTTTACATATCGATGCTCTATGATACAATGGTCACATGTTTCAAATTTGAAAAGAATTGGTACAGAAATACATATTTTATAAATAGTGACTTCATATTATTATAAATGTAAAATATATATAATATATAAAGTAAATATGTATGTGTCGTATTTAAAATAAATGAAGCACTCTTGTGGTACAAGTATTCTCATTATAGAAAGTACAAGAAATGGAAGTACCATTAGCTCACAATATTCAGGAGTCTTTTTAACAGAAAAGTTTGAACTTACCTCGTCGCCAAGGCAATCTTGGAAACCTCCTTGGGAATCTCGGGAATCTTGGAAGTCGAGGTATTATTCGAGGGATTATTCGGGGGATGATTCGGGGGATTATTCTGGGAAGTCGAGGGACTCGCCGAAACAACCAAGCATCATTGACAACCACAACGGAGAGTATTACAAGTCCCAGCAACACGGCTTTATTCATCTGTGGAATATATTTGTCAAAGAAAATTAAAAATATATCTTTAAAAATCGGGTGAATATTCTGGAAAATCGAACTCGTCGTCGACGACGCACCCAAGCATCATTGACACGGCTTTTATCATCTGTGAAATATATTTGTCAAAATAAAATTAAGAATACTAGTACATGTATGTCTTTAAAATGTGAACGGACGATGTAGGTCTGTACGAAATCCTATGTAAACTCAGAACACATTAAATCAGGCTAAGATAACAACTACTGTCATCTTTGCAAATGGAACTCTAATAATAACAATACACTAATCAAAAGAAGTTAAGGATCTAAGCGGATATAAGCATAAACTGATGTACTCGATATTGCATTTTAAATGTTTGCCAGAACCAGCCATATGAGGATATTTTTCAAAAGAGTGTTTTCATTCAATATTGTTACTACTGACAATTTACCAATTACTTTGAAGGTGAAAATGTAAAGCTGAAGTTATTGAATTTTAGGAAAATTTGCTTCGCTTGAAATGTTCCTCAAAATCCTAAATGCATGGCGCATCGGCACAAGCATCATTTGCATGTGTTGTTCATGATTGTCACTTTAAACATGCACACATTGGCACGTGACCTGTGTGCCAACATGTTATCATGTGGAATTCGGAGGCACTGCTTCTTGTTAATAACATATTGTAATTACTATGAGAAACCCTGAGCTTCTTTTGAGTACTATAATATGTTGTTATCGTATAAATATTTTCATTTAGTCCGTTCTTTCAAATTTGTAAATGAAACTGAGAACGTCTTCCCACTCTAGAGCAGAGATAAGAACATAGATCGGGATGAAATTGGCGTAGGCGTTCCCACGGAGGACAGAAGAAACTTGAAAAACAGATCACATAACATAGTACTATGAGAAACCCTAAACTTCTTTTGAGTACAATAATATGTTGTTTTATCGTTACAGTATTGGCTATGTCACGTGGTCTTCCAAGGCTAGAATACTGTTGTTGACGTATGGATTTGGCTTTGTTTTGTATTATCAGGGTGTGAGAAACAAGGCCGTGTTCTTACGACGATTTAAGTCTGTATTAATTGACATGTTTCACCAGAACTGGTTATCAAATCTAGAAAGTAGTACAAGGTATTATCAATACAGGAAATTTAAAATCTCTCTTTTTCCAGAAAATTATGTAAGCGCTATCAATGACATTAATTTACGAACTTGTATTGTTAAATTTAGGCTTGGTTTAAACGACCTAGTGCAACAAAGGAAGGTTTTCATCAATTCCACTGAATGAAAAAGTGTGTCCGTTCTGTTTTGTATTGTATGTGGAATATGAATATCACTTGCTATCTGCCTGTAGTAAATATCAAGAGTTAAGAGACAAATATTTGTCACTGGCACTGTAAACCAGATACTATTTATTTCACTACTCAAATTTTCTAATGCCAATATCCTATTTATTTTTGTTTGGTACATATATCATAGTCTTAAATTAAAAGCAGCATCATTGAAGTGATCTGAATTTTACATTTGAATTGTTTCCATATGTGTATGTATGTAAAAGTGTGTTGTACCTTTTGTACTTGTATATGGGCCTATGACCTTGTGTACAATAAACTTTGATTCAAAATCAAGCAATAATTTTTACTTGGACTCTCAAAGACTTGCTCTACGTGTACTATAACGCATGGCCGGCTTTAAGCCGAGTGGACCGATTGCTCTCA
>JAUELE010110111.1:0-14611 GCA_031471655.1 Diodora aspera
TTTGTCTCAACTCTGTACTTAAATATATGTGACTCTGCGCCGATTATCTTCTATTTTGAAGATGTTTCTTGTTTTTAAGTTGCTGTAAAAGTGATTTCTGAGCTTCAGATTACAATAGCATCTTAAGATATTCAGTTTTAAAAAAGCGTCACCTCTTGAATTATACCACGGTTTGTCAGGGTAGCATTGATTGTATGTTTCACTGCATCAAATCATCATGCTACTTTCTGGTTGTAATCGCATTCTTGCCTGACACGAAAACGAAGGAAGGGGTAGCGAAAATTGAGATCAAGAGAAGAGCTGTTAACTGACCCTCAGAATAGTTCGATTTTTGTTTTAAATCATCTTTAAATAAAATAGCTTCTCAGAGACTGCGGTCCTCAGATATAGACTTGCTAAATTTTATTACACAGGACGCTGAACGTATGGTAAATATAGTGTAGTACATATATTCTGACACCTAAAAGAAACTATACCAAGTGGTTTTGAGACGACGGAAGAAAAGAAACAAATATTGGATATTTGAGAGATATTTATTCAACTGAGTTTTTGTGTAGTCAAGATGCGAACCAAATGCAAATCCACGAAGGTAGGAGGTCCATGTGACTCAAGCTGGTAAACAGATGCAATCATGCATCTTTCTCTGTGTCGTTTCTTATGGACCTCAGTATATATCAAAGCAATTCAGAAGAGTCATCCCTGTATGTAACAATAGGAGTGTCAATTATACTTAAATGTAGTCTGTGAAGTGAGATTAATATTTATAATATTTTTAAAATTAAAATGCTATATATATACTGACGTCCAAAAGAAAGTATACCAAGTTTTTGAGAGACTACTGAATACATTCACACATGCGTTAGATATATCAGAGATATCCATTCAAGACTTGGAAGGTGTATCAATGAGATGATGTCAATCAAATTACACTCACCGAAATCCAAGCATTTTTTGATCAACTATGGCATAAAGACGTAAGGGAAAATAATTGTTATCATTTGGTATACTTTCTTTTGGACGTCAGTATATCTGTTATGAAATGAGTAAGATTCCATTGAATCTACTCCTTCTGAAATTGAAGTTGCAGCTATCTAAAATGGGAAAATATCTAGACTGCTTGCTTGTCTCTCGACTAATAACACCCTCAGAGTCTGATTGATAGACTAGAGTGACACTGTTATTACGTTATCTTTAGCCTTGCTTCAAGGCTTTACTTCAATATGTTTACCATATACGGCCTCTTGTGCAATACAATTTGACAAGTCTAGCTAACACAGCAGTCTCTGGGAAGATATTGTATTTGTAGATGATACTTTTTAATATTTAGATAAAACTGTTAGAAACTAAGCATTTACTCGGAGACTTGGGCAAGTCTAGTCTATCTTGTGCGTTCCTAGAGATTTGCCACATACTGCAAAGAGCACCGCCTTATGATTCAGATGACAGTGAATTATTCATATCCTTTTTGCATTTATGTTACAGAGAAGAAATGACCTTCTTTGTTGCTATGGTTACACTGAGCTTAGCATGATTGCCTAAAGGGTTGTTTTTGTTCGTCTTTTTGAAATAAAATCTCTGTGGATTGGACGGCGTCTAATCAGATACTACTCTAATTGTTTCACTGTTACACGATGACATGGATTGAATGTGATTTCATTCTGACATCGGTTATCAGCATCCACGGCAGGAGTAAATGGAAGTAGTTGTGTTGATGTTGTACAGAGAGCATTAGACTAATTATTAGTCTCTGGAATGTTGTTATGTAATATTTTAATATACTATAATAATTTTATAAAATTCTAAAGCAGCCCAGAGACAAGCTTAATTGCTGAATTTGGTTTTATCTAGACTTGCTAAACTGATGGGTGTGGGCTCCCAGTAGTAGGTTGGCATTGGATACAATTAGTTATTCAGCGTCTGTGAGACAGACTAAGAGAGAATTGGTAGTAAAGTTACTAGTAATAGTAGTAATGGCTGTTGTGGTGAAGGTAATAGTTACAGTAGCATCGATTAGTAGCAGTAGTAGTAGCAACACCATGTTGTTGTGCTGTTTAACTGAGAGTAATAATATAGGATATGGTAGTACATGTAGTAGTAGTAGTAGTAGTAGCAGCAGCAGCAATAGAAGCAGTAGTTGTTGTAGAAGTAGTAGTAGTGGTGATGGTGGTGTTTATGATGGTGATGGTAGCAATAGCAGTGGTATTAGCAGCCGCAGTAATAATTGTTGTAGTAACGGTAGTAGCAGTAGTAACAGCACCAAGACTGGCGTGATGGTAGTAGCAGTAGCAGCAGCAGCAGTAATGATACAGCTTGAATAGTTGTTGACGTATTAAATTACTCTTAGTGGAAAGACATGTTGTTTAAATAAAGGTTTTAATGATTTTGAATAACAAGGACAATAAGAGGTACTAATTCATCAAGTTTAAAACTTCTTAAATGTTAAAAGAAAAACGAAACAACGAGAACAGTGGTCACATCAAGGAACTTATCAACCATTTATATAATTTTTCAAATCTACATGAATTCGCCTGATTTCTGTCACCATTCAGGCAGAAATAGTCTGTGGATCTGGTAACAGAATCAGTACCGCCATGCTTAGACGTTGGCCGTAATCAAAATGGATGAATCTTGTTAACGTAAATTGTTGATAAATAATGCATGAATGTACATTATAGCAATTTGAGGAAGATGCTAGGTTATGATGCCCTAAACGAGGCTTTGAAAGCAGTGTCTGCGCAGGATAGAGACTGCCCCTAAATGTGTGTATTCCGTCACGTGATATGACGTTGACCTTGACCTTCATTTACGTATAGGTGATACGTGCATTTTTTGTTTAGACTTTTTGCTGTCCTTAGAACTAAATTATATTCATAAGGCCAATACAAATTAATTATAAGATTCTCATTCAAATTTCCTTCCTCAGTAATGTCGACTTTCCATTTTCATGATCGAAGTGGCGAAGAAAACCCTAAAATGATTGGATTTTTAAATGAATTTTAGGTATAAATAACCTGTTTGCTTCGATGCATGTATTTTGTAGGGGTTATTCTACTTTCGGTTTGGAGGTCACGTTTCAGAAGGAATTTGGAACACTGTTTCAAAGCCAGTATGTTTCATGTCGGGGTCATTTGAAGTGAGTTGGTCTGAATGAAAATCTAATAATTAATTTATGCTGGCCTTATGGTCTAAGCAGAGGAATCGGCAGCCTTTCTAACTCTAACTGGACCACCTTCACAAAATTTAAAGCGTTTTGATCGTCTTGGTAATAGATTGGGAAATACTTTGAAATATGTGGATCATGTGTTCGCTGCGGGAAAACGAACTATAGCAAACTGTCAGTCTCTCCATGAACTTATGAACTATGCCGAAACAACCGTAACTAACATTACATCGGTCTTATTCATTTTTAATGTCTGAGCTTACGGTTTAAACACATACTATGATCAACAGATATTTTTGTAGTCATTCAGATCCGAGTTGCAAAAAAGTGGTACTGAAACACTAAACCTTCTGCGCGAACGTATATTATATTCATGACATTCCTTGGGCTATATTTCAAAGCTGATTTCCTTTTTGAAAAAACCTTCCGTCCTTTTCATCTCAGTAAAGTAGGTATATGCTTCACCACCTTGCTTATGAAGATAGCATTAGTATGTTTAATCTTCTTAACAAAGAAGAGTACCATTCGTGAGCATTACCGCATTCCAGTGCTGATACAACCACCAACGGAAATCATTTTCCGTGAAGTAAATGTTGACAAAGTAAGAATGGTATCTTTTCTGAAAATAAATTGATTGCATTTTTTATATGAAAATGTATTCTCTGCGCAACGTCTGATACAAAATTGTCCAACAAAACATTTAACTTAACTTTCGATTGAATACACCTTTAATTCACATATTAGCAGTTTATAGTCTGAAAACTTTTCTATATTGGAATAACGGTTTAATTTGAGACTTTTGACCTTTGTCCATGACCCGGAAGTGGTACCTTCCCAATGACCCGGATGTGACTTTGTCCGATTTGTATGCATGTATTCTTGTAATCGACATTTGCTTGTTGACATCAACATTGCCTTTTTGGCGGTATGCACATTAGCCAACGTACGTTAAGCTCACCCTCGGATGTTTACCTCAGATGATAAACGATTCCTAGTATTGTAGCTAAGAAGCATTGATAAATCTATCATCTGCTATGTGGGTACGGTGTACCTCAGACAGGATATGACATGCTCATTTACAATCTGTCTTTGTTAAGTTTATCAGGCGTGAGATAGGGAGATCCTGTCGTTTATTGACACACGATGCACCTTTTGAACTAGACGATGGGATCTTGTGGGTGTATTTTACATTTTCGAGGTTCTTCCTACTTATCTGCCATGAATGCAAACCACAGGTTTAAAATATGTTAGCAGTGATGCGTCTTTTATTCTTATTAATATAGTTGCTAACTCTGACATTTGTTTTGTTTGCAATTTTTCTTAATTATGGGAAGTGGTGATGATGATAATGAGGATGTTGGTGATGATAATGATGATGCTGTTGATGTTGATGTGCATGATGATAGTGTGCGTAATATTAGTGATAATAATGTACGTGGTGATGATGATGATGATGATGATGTGCATGATGATGATGTGCGTAATAACGATATAATGTGCGTGGTGATGAGGATGAGGATGTACACGATGATGTGCATGATGATGATGTGCGTAATAGTGATGAAAATGTGCGTGGTGATAATGATGATGTGCACAATGATGATGTGCGTAATAATGATGATAATGTGCGTGGTGATGAGGATGATGATGTACACGATGATGATGCGCATGATGAAGATGTGCGTAATAGTGATGAAAATGTGCGTGGTGATGATGATGATGTGCACGATGATGATGTGCGTAATAGTGATGATAATGTGCGTGGTGATGATGATCACTTCCCCTCGACCTAATGAGCCATAACGAGTTGCATCAGGTCACCAAGTTCTTACTGCTCTAGTTATTCTATGCGATCGATACCTTCCAATCACATTATCGATCCTTTAACAACATCTTTCTATTCTCCTGGGCATAAAAATAGCATAGATTGTTCTTTGCAGCAAAACGATTATCAATTATGAAATTCCTATAATTACTAACCGATTCTCGTTTCCGAACCTTCCATGAAATGAGTAAACAGATTCCTATCTGAAACGTGTTCTGGTTTATGAAAGGAGTTCAGAATGAGTTGTAACTGGTTTGGGTTAGTATAGAAAGGATACAATGGGTGTTAACTATTAATTAATTTCCGGTGGAAAGTAGAACACTGGGATTGGTTGCACTGACTGACGTACTAAATAAGGTGATTAGTCCAGACTGATTGTAATGTGCATAGATGTAATTACATGTATTGTATAAACAGAATTCTGGAACATATCCACTGTGGCAATTAGCGTAAGTTGATTTCAGACCTTATTTATGCTGTTTTACCCAAAATGTAAAGCTATGCTGAATTCCTAAAGAAACTATACATATTATTTGCGAGACAGTTGAATAAAAAAAACATATGTTGGATATGCAAGATCACTCAAGGTCGGTTCATCATGATGTGAATTAAATTGTACACTCAAACATCAGAAAACGTTTTATGAACCATGATGCAAACACATATTGCAATGGAAAAAGAGTGAATCGTTTCTTTTGAACGCGAGTATACTAAATTGTTTAGCTTTCAGACATTCATGGTTTACCCTGCTTCACACTGAGGCACTGGTACTGGGTTAATATCCTAGTACCTTACTGGCAGATTAGATGTATGCTGTCCGGGTAGCTGGCACATTTTGTTCTGGTTGTTGATCAGTGTAAAACTGACAAGCGTACATGTATCATCGTCGTGGTTATCATCAACATCATCAACATCATCACCATCATCGTCATCACCATCATCGTCACCATCATTATCACCATCATCATCAATATCATCATCAGTAGCAGTGGGAGGAGGAGGAGTATTTATAATTATTGTTATTGGTGTTATTGTTATTATCATAATCATTATCATCAGCAGCAGCATCGTTATCATCATCAGCAGCATCGTTATCATCTTAACTACTACTACTAGTAGATGATACTACTACTATTACTGCTAATACTAATACCATTACTAGTAGTAGTAGTGGTAGCAGTAATAGCCGTATTAGCAGTAGTAGCGGTATCATCTACTAGTAGTAGTAGTAGTAATGGTAGCAATAGTAGCAGTAGTAGCGGTATCGTCTCTTTTTCTTTGTTACTATTATTGATGTTGCTGCGCTAAAAATCAGCAAAAATCTTTTGACGACTAGAAGTCAATCTAAAGTGCTTTGACAGCTGAAGGCCTCTGCCGCTCTGTATCATTCATTACAATTGGCTGCGGAGATCACTTTTTTAATGCTACGACAGCTCTCATTGGTCGCGCCGGACAAGTTTTTATGTGTAAATATGAACTCGGTGAGGCAATGAATCAGAGCACATATACCTGCGAAAGTTTTGCTCGTACCTATACGACCTGATCAACTGACTGGAACGTGTGACCTACATGTACTTCGTGATAATTTTATCTGTTTGTCCTTTAAATGAAAACAATCATTTTCTATTATTCCATTAAAGCTTTAGTAGTTTTCTATTGCCAAAAACAATTCAGTGTTATAGGGAATTCAGGTGTTTGCATTCCTCAAAAAAACCAACGAGCAAACATTCGCTTGGCTACACACATCAGCCACAGTCTCTAAACAACATTGTCGAGATTCTTGCTTACAAATCAGCTCGACCAGTGGCCTAGAGTTGAAACCAGGCACATTGGTGTCCCAAGTTGTCATCTGTAGATCTCGAGTGGGCGTGGCCATTTTTCCGAGTCAGGGGGACATGTGTGGGTTGTAGTGTTGTGACGTGTTGTCGGGCGTTGTGCCTCGTTTCAACAACCAGTTACATTCACATCAGATCGTCAAATCTGTACTGCAGTAATCTGCTGTTTTCTTTGAACTGGGACCACCTGAGCAGGTAAGCAAATGCTTGACTTTAAACTTTCACTTTCATTTATCCTAGTTGCAAGTCGAAAATATGTTATGTACTTGTAAGCAGATCTATGTATGCGCAGATAAACAGGTATATCTGTTTCATTGAAAGACTTCGCTAGTCTTCATACACAGTTTACGTGTGAAAAGTTTAATACATTCTCTAAACGTTATTTTCGCAACGTTATTAACAAATTTAAATGACCATTAAATGGTCTCGTTCAGTCACAATATGCATAGCCTTATCATTTAGCATAAAAATAAGCTACGTGGACCATTATTTTCTCAGTGTTAGTTAAATTTTTAAATGGCCATTAAATGGTCTCGTTCTGTCACAAGACGCATAGCCTTATCATTTAGCATAGGCATAATCTACGTTGACCTAAATGATTTCATGTAACTGTTCAACTTATGTACTGCTGTTTAATCTATATCGGACGGGGTGGGTGGGGCAGGGGAGATACCTAGTCTGTCTGACAGACCCTGTAATTTTTTTTCTTAAGAGACTTGGCAAGTCTATCAAAATGCAAGTCTAGGGATAGACACAAGGCTCTCTACAATAAATATATACTCTATGCAAAATACATAAAACGAAAAAAATAATAAATTTCGGAGACTGCAGTCAGTCTACAGTCACACATACTAGTGATTTGCAGGTTAATCAGTGAACTGACCGGGACCCACTAACCCAAATTGTACTTGTTCACCATTTCTCCAAAGGAACAGTCCAGTAGAGTTTCAAGTTGACCACCTTCATCATTGCACTGAGGATACTGGTACTCATGATCAGCTGACCACTCCTTGCTGTGTATTCCAGTTCCACATGTCAATGTAACATCCATTTATAGCCTTGCTCCAAGGCTGTACTGCAATATATTTTATCATACGTCCTTCCTCCTGTACAATAAAACTTAGCAAGTCTAGATAACACTGGAGTACAGTCTGTGGACGGCCGTCTCTGAGACGATATATTATTTGTAGATGATATGTTTTAATATTTAAATACAATGTTATAGAAACTGAGAAATTCCTCAGAGACCTGTGTAAATCTAATCCATCTACAAAATATCCATGGTATAATGCAATCAGTCAATACCAACATTTGTCAACAATTGTAAACATTCAGCAAAGCACTTACCATGGAAGCAGACTGAATAATTCGGTGTTTCAGCTTGTAACTCTTTACCTTTAACTTGTGTTCTGCGAGGTCAAGCAGCAATCACTGTATAATTTTGGTACAAAATCCCTTCGGATATTATATTACACAATCCCATCCCCCGTTTTAAGTCTTTATAATTTAATACCTAGTAGCTTTCTGTTTATCTAACTTCGACCGACCTCCCGAAAGTGTGACACACAGAACCTGAAAACAGTACTTAACGTCAGAAAAGAAATTCAAAGATAGTTTAAAAAAAAATTAAGCTGAAAATAGCAGTTGAAAATAACACGACTGACATATAGTAACGTTTTCCCGGCGGCAAGATTATAAATGTGTCCGTAAGTGTTGTACGTATTAAGTTTGAGGGAAACTTGAACCAGGAAAGGGAGCGATACTTTGATTTTTATGAGGTGGAGGGATTGATAGGTTCACGTTCAGCGTGGATTTAGCGCTGTATAAGACTCCATGGCAGGTAGTGTCATAGACTTTAGTCAAGACCCTGAGTCGAAGCATAGAAAACTGAACATCTCACTCTAACATACGATTTCATGATCGTACAGTGTCAGAGCTAGACTTTTGTCAAGTCCCTAAGTCACTTTTAATCCCGCTCTTGTTATTAATTGTAAATTGCAATGAGTATCGGTAATGCATATCACCCTATCGATGCTGTCACTTAGGTGCTGGCAGGCTAATTAAAGGGATATCATTTTAAACAGGGCATTCTAGTAGCCTATAATCAGTCACAGGGACTTGCTGAAAGTCTATGTCAGAGCAACAAATGGACCAAACTTTTCGCGGAAGTGCCCCCTTAATTGTTGACCCGGCGAATTGCGGGCGTGTCTAAACTCACCATTTTCCTTTTGATATTCATGTTCAGAACCAACTTGACCAATACATATGTATACGCTTTCCTGCACCAAAAGTCGAACATTAAAATTCCTGGCTAAGCGTGATGGATTTTTCCGCTGTGTGGAAAGATAGCGCGTCTCCACCTCTGTCGAGAAGGGCGCCCTATCTTAAAGACTTGCTCAGGTCTGTGAAGAGCGTTTAATCGAATCTTATTGAAATATCGACAATGGGTCCACAAATCGTCACGTAATATTTACGCAGAGCCTCAACTTCCTAGTCTGCTCTTAAAAGCTCATTGTTCATGGAACGCTCGAGTACAGGAAGTTATTCTAAAGTAGACACTGAAGCTAGGTGTATCTTTACTGGCACCTTTATCACGAATGTGCTGGAAAATCACAGATATTTGGGTCAGACGCAGTAACACACAACAGAGATAGCAGTACATGCAGACTTTCATCAAGTCCCTGTGTCTGTGATTATACTAGAACACCCTGTTTAAAATGATATCCCTTTCATAAGCCTCCAACCACAGGTCTAAGTCGCGAAGGTAATAAATATTACCGATACACATAGCAATTTACAATTAGTTACAAGAAAGTGATTAAAAGTGACTTTGTCTACAGTACAAGTAACCTCCAGCCCACATATTATGTAAATAAAGTGTCCTTACGAAACTCGCATTACGATATTACGATTATTAACACAGGTCCATCATGACCATGCTATGATATTCCGCCGACAGCTCCTGCATTTCCCTGTTGTTACGAGGAATTAATGCTGACTTTAATTAGAAGGCTGCTGGTCGCAGGTGTGTGTGTGTGTATGTGCGTGTGTAGACCCCTGTGTTTCAGTTGTTTCTGGTAGTCTGTGCTCCCGAGTTCTGTCAACACACCGACGCTATTGTCATCACTGCCCGACGTTGTTAAATATTGGCTTCTCGATCGCAACAATGACGAACTGGGTTATATTTATCTCTGCACTTGCTACTATACTCTCCTGTAGCAATGACGTCGTGCCCAAGGTCACACTAGAGGTCACTGAGGTGCACATGTCTCTGTACTCTATCCTAGGCATGGGACAGTCTGCATCAGGACAGTAGTAAACCAATAAATCTTTAGATATGTTATTCTGCTAATGCTATTGAATAGTGAGAAGTAAACTTATGTAACTAATGTCGGTGTATCTGCATGCATGTATACCACCATCTTCCCCGTCTTGGTTTCCATTGTAATCTGTTTCATGTTGCTTAAAATAAACATAATTATAGTATCACGTCAAACGTTCCGACTCCCTCAGTACAACTGTTGAATGCCCTGACCATAATTATCGTCTATACCGATCGATGATTAATATTTATTGAACATATTTTACGCTAGATATTCGGGCCAAATTCCGTTGAAGGATGAAGGTTCCTACGAGTAAGGAAAGTATAACTGTTCACACATTAATGTTTTGATGCAGCGACACATGTTAATGCCGACGAAACTTGAACATTCTGTTTGAAAATGGCTTAATACATTTGCGATAAACTGTCGGTTTAAGAACATTTACGGTAGATTTGTTCTGAAGTCTTTTACAGAAAGTCATTTTACAAAGACCAGTATTATTGTGGAAGATAGGGGAAAACTCATCTTTGACTACAAGAAGACAGTAATGAATAAACAAATGACAAGACTAAACCTGATTAGGAACTGATTCTCTTTTTGCTTTCACTTTTCTTTCTGTGGATCTGTTTTATGAACTGTCCCTCGGTGTAGACCTGACATCTGCCATCACGTTGTGTTATGTCTGAAATATTGCCCTTGCAATCTAAAACATCATCTCAACTCAACTCAGATCAGTTTGTTATTCTGCTACGTTTCGATCACTTTTCCTCAACTCGGGCAAACGATTCGATTCGATACATGCTGGCGTCCATTGCACCGTCAAAAAACTATTTCCAGATCTCTTTGACCTGGAGGGTGGAGGGTCAAAGCTGCCGTCCACGGCAAAGGGGGTGAGCGGTAGGGTTGGGGTGGATCAGTCACAACAAAACATTCGGGTCTTCATGATGATCCCCTCCTTTCAATTTTTTATTTAAGCGAATTCCACTGTGTAAATCGATTGTAAACTTGCTCCATTCCAAGCCATCATGAATTAAAAGGCTTAGTATGAAAAAGTTGTCTATAATTTTCAATGAAAAATATAAATTTCAAGGCCCATTGAAAAGAACTTTGAAAATGATATAGTAAGCTTGAACACATTATTAAAAGGCCGTTGTAGCACTGTTTGTGAGGGGCACAAATAATGGGACTGACACATCAGATTAGATAACTATTTCGACTCCGAAACTGGCAGAACATTTTACATTTGCGCATTAAATATGACGCCGGAAGTCTACATTGCGCCTGCCAGACGCGGGGAGTCAGCTCACAAGCGTGCACGTGTTCTGATCGTCGTTAGAAGCACAGATCCATTACAACCACCAGAACACGCCCAGACTTCCCGGATTTCGATGGAAACTATTTGCTTCAAATGTCGTGATGTTCGTGCAGTTCTCACATCTGTTGTGGTCTGTCGGTCGCTAACACGGAAACTCGAAGCATATTTCTGTGTCTATTTTAGTAGTAAACCACTGAAGGGGCGCTGCTGTTCTTACACAGAGAAAAATCGTGTTTTATCAAACAGAACTCCCGCCTACCTGCCACGTGGGCAGATTTAACTCTTTTTATTCTGAGTTCAAGGAATAGAAATCTATTCAAGCAAAATCTTTGATGAACAGTGCCTGACTGAAATCTCGATAGTCTGTGTCTTCTTTTGCTGTCGTTATATTTTCCGGTAACTTAATTGTATACAGAGCTTTTCTAATCCTCTTTCGAATTTCAGCTCCGTTTTCCTTAAACGTTGCAGGGGTTGAGGGGCGGGGGTTGAGCGGATGATCGGGGAACATTAGCCCCGTCGGGAAAAAATAAAGCAATTTGTCGGGGAAAATTTCGTAGAAAGTGCGTGTATTTTATTGTGTTGTTTAAAAATGTGTGTATTTGTTAAGGTATTTGAGACCCCTTGTCAGGGACCTCCGTCACCCGGCGGGGAATTCTTGGTGCTACCCCTGAAATGTTGTACACCAGTTTACTTTTAAATGTTTTCAGAAACGTCTAAAACGCAATTTCTAAAAGTCTTGGAATACAGAAGGTCCATTGGATGGCGTTTCGAATAGAATATCACAGTTCTGAAGGGCGTGACGTACTAAAGAATAGGAATTTCGCCTTGCGACATTGTCGAGAGTTTCTCTATTTATATCACTGATCGTCGTTTGTCGGTCATTGATGCCCCCCCCCCCCCATTTGCACTCCGTCATACGGGTGCCTTACCTTAGAAACTAACTATGCATGCTTCCCTGGTCCCCAACACGGCATATTGTTTTTACTGACAACCACTGATCTATCGGAGTCTGGACAAACCACCTCTGTCAAGGCATAATGTACTAGCCACTTGTTGAAGTAGAGAATATGAATACTAATGTGAATATAATGGGGCTATCGTTATGAGCGCTTACAGAAAGTTTAAATTATTACCAAGTGCATTTTCTGTAGCGCAGGCAGCCAAGAAGAGAACTTGGATCTACTTGGCTCGTGTACGTGGTCGCATTCTCGTAGCCATCACGCCCCAATATGGAAACACTGATCTAATCCGTATATGTATAAGTAAGTGTTCGTTTGAGGAGCTGACAGGACACAGCTGGTCTCCATTCTCAAGTGCTCATCTAGATCCGTTTTACAAAATCCAGGCTTGGAGACAATAAAGCCATGCTCCGGATTTCGTATTCTACGATCAGCGTAAACTTCCGATGACGTTGCTGCGTGACATCAGAAGCCACTCAGACTCTGCTTGTTGAGAGAAGGAAATTGTCCTACGATTGTCACGCCAGGCTTAATTTGCTCCAAATGTTACTAAACTGAGAAACCGTACCTCCACTTGATGCTCGAAAAGGCTTTTTTGTTACAAACTCAACAACATTAGGTGTGGAACAAGAAACGTAAACCGTTTAATTGGCTGTATGGTTGGGAAAGTGTCTTGGTGACGCAAGTTGCTCCAGTGTCACGGTAAATGGGATACATCGTTGCACAGATCGCGTTGAAAATAATTACAAGTAATTTCCCAGACCTGCCAATTACATTTCCAGTGTGAAATCAAATTATATCCGATACCGAACACTTTAATTTAATTAATTTGCGCAATTGTGTTGAACGAGGCAAGACGTAACAAGAGAATACCAATTTGTTATGCTTGCCAGGTCAGCTGAAACAAAACAATGGAGTGGGTCAATAATTGTACAGACGCACACACGCAAACAAAACTACATCAATCGATTACTAGACTAAAATATAGTCTCTGAAGTACGATTAATATTTCGATTTTTTAAATGAAATTGAAACGATATGCATTTGTAATAAAATAAATAAGATGCCAGAGAGACTGCTCGCCTGAAGCTACAGCTATCTAGACTGGAAAATATCTAAACTAATGTCTTTGTTAGCATAAAACTTCAGGATCTGGATGACGGTCTAATCGCTTATACGGGAAGGCAACCACAAATCAAATGCAGATTTATTTATTATTAATCAGTCTTGCTTCAAAACCGCACAAGGGTCTATGCCATTCAGTAAAACATTAAATGATATCTACGAAATTGACGTTTTCTAAATTGAAGTTCTAAAATGTCAACCAAAGAGTTGAGACAAACGAACGTTTCCATCCAAGCAAATGAGCAGGTAAGACATGGAGAGTATAACTTGTTGCTTGCGACTATGTGTATCCATCGTTAGTCTTGCTAGCAGAGGCAGGAAACATACATGTGAAGACAGTGTAACAATGGCAACTGACCTGGACGTGAAACATGTTGTTTCGCACCTCATCCCCGAGTCTCTAATGCTATGTCAATACGTGCAGCTGATGGTCTCTAATTTCAGATATATTGGGTCAAGTGCTCACTGCGGACAGTGACAAACAAATCTGCGGTCAGTTGGTGGTCAAGCAAGTCTGGACTTTGTGGTGTCCGAGGTATGAAAGTACAAGGGCCTATATAACCCACAAGCCATTAAATGAGTGAAGTCAGAGACCATATGCAAGATATGCATATGATATCTGGTTAAATTCAAATTTGCACAAGCATTTTGTCACTGAATGATCCGTTAAGTTTGTTACAGGATAATGCATTGTATGTGGTTACACGCCATTGGGGGTCCTGTTCAACAGTTGCTAAGGACCATAAGTGGTATTTCTACTTATTTATCATAGAGACACAGGAAATTCAAACGTTTTATGTAATCATGCTGACACACTTGCCAGGTTCCAGTTTGGGTTTATTTACAGTTTCAGCCAGGAACAAGAAGTGAAAAAGTGCTTGTGACCACAAACGATGAATTGCAAATTTGGATGGATTTTTAGTTTTAGTGAGAAGTGACATTTTCACAAAATCAATAAATGTCAGCATCCAATTGTCACCTCACTTTTAAGGTCATTAGAAAATCTTTCACTATTCATAATATTGCTTTCTACACATTTTCTGACAATATTCACAGATGGATAGTTCCA
>JAUELE010110222.1:0-14609 GCA_031471655.1 Diodora aspera
AGCCCCCCCCCCCCCCGGTTCACGTACTCTACCGTTGCCTGTCACCTGCCAAATATTAAAGACCTTGCCACCTAGAGGCAGTGATAAGGGCACATAGAAAAGATATTATGACGAAGCTGACTGGACGTAAGTGAGGCGATAGAGTGGGTGTTTCTGATCGATAGTCTCGCTAAATCTCGCCTGCTGAGCACGTGGAGCGCGCTTTAGCTCTGTCGTCTGCTCCAAGTGCCACAATGGAACATTCCCGCGGTAAATGATTCTTTCAAGCTTGTCTTGACAGCCGAATTAGCTGCACAAGCCGCTGCTTCGTAATAGCTGCAAGTAACATATGTGAACCTTTTTTTCTCCACTGGGCAGTCACCTGGTCAATTGTCCAAGTACCTGTTGATCATTCGACAGGTGATACAGCGCGGGTGGATTTGGTTTGCAGGTTGGAGGAGGTTGTTGTTGTTGGAAACTCTTTCAACGGGAAAAGTTCTTTGTGTACATTTTTCTCTTGCAGTAGAAGGCATTTCTCAAACAATCTGTGCACACTGATTAACGACCCTCTCTTCTACGTGCTTCTGTGTAACGGGGACATCTAGCAGATTTCCAATCCATTTCAACTGTTGTCCTAAGATATGCAGGAGTGTGCCTACTAGTTCCTGGACCATTCTATAATCATGAGTATGTCTGCAGCAGGTAAGTTTTATTTAAATCTTGCATGTATTTATGTAACATAATATCAAATGATTTCCGGCAGAATTCTGTTGGCTATATTCTAATGACGAGCGCCATAACTTCCTATCCTGAAGACACGGAGACTGTGGCGGACAGTTGCCAAGGTATATATCTACCTTGTCTTTGACGGATGTGCGTTTTATGGTACCAATCACCATTCTTCTCGAAATTAACTGGATTTTCTCGGCTCAATCATTCTTTCTTCATTGAATGGAAGCCACAAAACATGATTGATATCGTGTTAAAGAGATAGACTCGCATATCGATTCTATATATAAGCCCAGATTAGCTGGATAAAAGAAAAGTTAAAAAGAAAATACCATCGACTCGTAATCTCCCAATTTCTTTTACATAATGTGCAAATTTGACTGCGCTTTTAATGAGATTTCTATGTAGTCTTTTTACATTCCTTTTATATCAAAAAGTTTGTTTACATAAGTTTCAGATTGCATTTAAGTGTGTTATAATGTTATTGACGCTAATATAACCGAACGGGAACTATCAATCTCATATAATCGTTGTAAGTTGATGCTGATTAATTTCACCTTTTTTTGTACTATATTATTGTTGTAGGTAACGTTTTATCATTAAAGTCAAGAACGGTAATAACATTACATAGTACCAAGGTTTTGAACAAGATAGACTTGGTTGGTATTATATGGGTTCAGAGTTGTATATAACTGTGTATGGTGAATGAAATAACGAACACTAATGCATTGTTTTGGAAGTGACCTGGAGTATAACACTCTTGTCTCCGGTGGAGACATGGGTATATATGTATTTACTTTCAGTCTCAATAGCTCATATTTCAGAGATTGTTTAGAGGACTTTGATATTAAGCCATTTCACTAAAAGGCAATTCTGCAAACTTTTCCGGACTGAGTGAAGTAACTGATCGTATTACAGAGTTTTCTACTTGTAGACGCCATCGACTAAAATGAAAAAGGCGCAGTATTTTTTCGAAAGAGGAATTTCATAGAATTTTCTGCAAATACCAGCTGCAGATGTCTCACGGGAACTCAATTACACTGAATTACTCCTAATAGATTTTATATTTAATAAACACGACGGGAATTTTAAAGCGTTTTATCACTCTAAGTAGAGAGACTTGCAAACGTGCTCATGCGGCACATCGCGTATAATACCTGCTCTTAGTGCGTCTAGACCAAATAATCAGTTAGTGTTAGAGTCGTCTGTAGATTTGCATTTGCCAGAGTTTTAACAAGCTTTTGATTGGTAATTGGACGCCATCAGCTCGTGAAATTACAGAATAATAACTCATGTACAAGAAGCCTGTTTCCACTTTTATAACCTTGATGTCAATGGGGCTTAATGTACTTAATGCTTAATGTTTATTTTCATTAAATAACGTTGGAAAATTATTTTTCGCTTTGAGCTGAACTGTTGTGTTTTGTTCTCATAAAATTGCCCATAACCGCTGTCCTTATCCTGTGTGAGGAGCAGGCGCATCACTAGGGTTCGTGTCACCCGGTGCGGCAATTCATGGTGTCACCCGTCATGGCACTCATGGAGTCACCCGGTGCGGCAGTTCGTGTTGCCACCCGATATGGCACTCATGGAGTCACCCGGTGCGGCAGTTCATGGTGCCACCCGATATGGCAACTCATGGAGTCACCCGGTACGGCAGTTCATGGTGTCACCCGTTATGGCACTCATGGAGTCACCCGGTGCGGCAGTTCGTGGTGCCACCCGATATGGCACTCATGGAGTCACCCGGTGCGGCAGTTCGTGGTGTCACCCGATATGGTAACTCATGGTGTCACCCGATGCGGCAGTTTGTTGTGTCACCTGATATGGCAACTCATGGTGTCACCCGATATGGCAACTCATGGAGTCACCCGGTGCAGCAATTCATGGTGTCACCCGATATGGCAACTCATGGAGTCACCAGGTGCAGCAATTCATGGTGTCACCCGATATGACAACTCATGGAGTCACCCGGTGCGGCAATTCATGGTGTCACCCGATGCGGTAACTCATGGTGTCACCCGATATGGCAACTCATGATGTCACCCGGTGCGGCAATTCATGGTGTCACCCGGTGCAGCAATTGATGGCATCACGCGATGGGGGCAACTGTCAGAACAGAAATGTTTCATTTATTTTCCATCTTTAAATTACAAAACGTTTATATACAGTCCACTTAGTGTCACCCCCACCCATCCTCTAATGGTGTTACCCGTTGCGATATGCAACCCCTACCCCCTAGTGTGTTCGGATAGAGCGTTCTCGTGGACATTAACTTAAATCCACTGTCTTACGCATTTCTCAAGTTCTGTAATATTGATATTGATTTGATACCTTTTCCCTTTTAGCTTTTCCACACCATTATTTGTTATTAGCTCTGTTTTAATTAGCGGGTTCCGTCTCTTGTCAGTCCTGAAAAGGAATAAATGGAGTTACTTCCCCTTGGCAGCCATTAAACTGGTTGATGATGTTCCTCGTTTGGAACTTCCCACGAGTTAGCTCCCCTATGTTCCACTAACATCTTGGACATGAATCGGCGCATGAAGCTCCGATGCCTTATGCCCGGAAGTACGCCGGCTTACAACTAAAATACCTGCGAGAACTATAATATGATGCATGTTTATTAAGTATTATCAGTTACACTAGGTAATGTATCACAAACAGGTGATGATTAATTCGAATGAAAGTCATTTGCAACTACTTGCACATATTTGGCAATAATATTTATTCAAACATTACAGTTGTGAATAAAGGAATCGTTTGTTGTGAATTGCAAATAGTCCGCAACAGCAGTTACCTCCCCTGCAATGGTTGCCGTCCAATCATGTCAGAGATGTTTATAAGCCAAGGGCTCATACCTCTCAGCTCAGAGTGAATATTCCTGTCTTCTAAGTGAATGTTTATACACATTGTCAACATGGCCTAAGAATGCTAACATGCATTTAATTCAAAAATTATAAATTTATACAAAAGTATATGATCCATGACAGGATATAGCAACAGGTTATTGACAGGAATTAGTTTTTCAAAATAACATTGCGCAGTGAGCGGCCTGTATACACGAGGAAGAGTCTCACAGTGTTGTTGAAATGACATTTGCTTTTTCCTAACCTTTCTGTTGGGAGTTATCGTTAATGGACCTTCGCTTTGTGTAATGTTGGTGTCACGATTTCATTTGTATCTAGATGTCCATACTGTGATGCAGCAATAAGTTTCACCTTGGACTTGTATATATGTGTTAATGGAATTTCCTGATGTACTAAACTCAGCTTCAGTGTATTTCTGGAAACAGAGCTGTTCATGTGTTGGAGTCTCCACGATCAGTGTACTCAAGTGGAGATTCTACAGCCAAACCAAACATCGGGGAAGTGTCAACCACAAGCTTAAAATGCCAGATTTCCTCACTTGTACAATACGTCGATTTGCAGGAATGTATACATTAGGATATTGTTTTGTCTGTTTTAAGTACATTGAACGATTTCCTCATGTTTCACAGCATAGGAAAAACTGAACATTTGTCGAAGAAATAATTCCGGCAACTCAACCATTGGATTTCAAGGACATTAATACTTAATGTGTTTAAGTGTAATTACGGTGCTAATAGTATTTCACGCATTTTAAAGTAGAATTTTATATATATTGTTACTTTTTTTATAATTAAAATTTTACTAAACAAAATTGTGGATATCTATTTACCTCTTATCTTTTTAACATTTAGAATGTTTACTTGCATCTTATCGGTGAAGCTTACCTATATCTTTCCGTGTCACCTTTAAACTTTCAAGTTCACAGACACTGATTAGAGTGATGACACCCGAAGCAATGGCATTATTGATTTTGACCTTTCTAGTTGTCAGCTGATTGATTGTACATTTAGCAGCATCGCAATACCTGAAAACAGGATGAAATGTTCCTGAAAGGATGTCCATATCACGTTGACAGTCAGGGAGGATCAACTCTGCACGATTTACTGGGTTAATGCGGCGTGTCGGCACATAAACAAAGAACATGTCATGTTTCATTTGCAATTGACACTTGTCCATTACCTGCATCCGGGATGCCTGTATGGATTGACATGATTGCGTGTTTACAGCCTTGTGAAGACAGCGCTGTGTAGAGCTGTCTATTTCTGTCATCTTGGGTAACAGAAGGACTCTAATGAACGAATGTTTGTCATGCCTGGACTAATGTATCCTAATTCGGGTCGTAAAAAATGATTGAAATTGATTATCATATTGCTCAAAAGTGTCTTGCTGAACCGACGTTCGTAGTTACTCGTCTCTTTCCGTGACCAGGCAGAGGACTCGTATATGTCTGGTGAGCCGTTATGAGAGAAACGTTCTAATGGCGGCGGAATAAAAAATCGGAATGGGTGGCGTCCGATTTCATTAAGGCCTTTACGGATTAAGCCGAGTGTTACCAAGCGAATTCGAGGCGTACTTTTAGAAATGATACGACCAAATTTGTTTTATTTAATTTGTTTGGATGGTCATTTATAACAGAAATGTGCTTATCTGTTACGTCTGTGATTGTATGATGTTTTGGGTATGCAATTTATTTAATAGCATAGTTTTCTCCGAATATTATCAAGCGAACCATCAAAATCCGATCATTGGACAATAAAATTAACATTTCCTTCGACCCCGTTATTCTTGAGACCTAGTCTTTCCAATTAAAACTAGACATGACATTTGCGCTCCTGTCATCCTTAGACTTAGCTTTCTCAATATACACTCAATATACAATATTGCACTCTCGTACTTGTTCTTAGGTAGTTTTGTGGAATTAAAAATAATAATATCGTTTAAGGTTAAAACTTCATAACGAACACAAGGACAGTATAAAATAATAGCCTCCTAACAATAATTGCATGTTGAAAACACATTTATCTGGATAGTCTGATCAATCTCAAGACAGCCCAGGCGCAAACTGCTGTCGTGAGAAAAACAACTTTTTAGTCTCTATATATTTTGTGGAACCTTTCAGTAGAAAACATCCAAGACCAATCAGTCTGTCCTTTATATTCATTTGGAAACAATACAACAGTTATTATTGGTAGCCTTTCATTTTCTGAACAACCTTTGTGAACAACCCAACTTAAAGAATATCCTCAGCTTTGTTCCTTTTGTTGTTAATGGATTTGTCCATTGAGTGGAGGTTATGTAAGACACGTGTACAACAAGCAACCATGGAAACGAGTTTTTTTCGGGAAACACATTACCCAAATGCATTATTTAATATGACAAAATAATTACGCTTAGGACATCAAATAGATATAATTGCTCAGTATGCAAGAAATAACTATCTGATCGTGACAGATCTAACTATGGCAGTGCTATCAGTCCATTAGCCGAGGTATTCATTTCATTGAGCACAACTACAAGAAATAACCAGCGTATAAGAAACCAAAATGTGATTCTTTCGTGACTTGATTGCTGGACAATAATTATCGCTGCAATATTTCTGCTTAGTTAGGTGTGTACATTAAACAAACGCGTTTATACACCAGAAGTCATTTCCGGTTTAATGGTCCTAATAATTAGAATGGCCGTTTTGATGCCATGTTCGCCATACACAAAGTATATGCTCAAAGGTCATCTGGATCCATTTCAAGGTTGTGTGTGTACACTCTGTAAGCTTTTTGCATATTTTGATAATAATTATCTAATTAAATGCATTGGGGAAATTCAAGACTCTTTTAGGAACTGAAGAAAAATGTGTACATGACCATTCTAGAGGTGTGTTTATTGCCTTTTATGCTGACTTTTGTGATGTAGGCTTAAGGGTCTACATGAATAGCTCAAAACCATGCGTAACCAAACGAACATGAAGCTTGGTATATTTATCAGACTTCCTTTGCTGATGGTGTTCACATGTCCTAAAGTTTGTTCTAAGTCCACTCAGCTACTTGGAGCTTTAACTCTCACAATTTAAATCACGAAAGCGAATGGTGTCTGGTTGTGGAAGTTTGGATGTGTTGTAGTAGGATTAATGCGAAACATAACACAGGTCTTCAGTCTCTGACTCGGGTCCAGCGGGGGGAGGGGGCTGTTGGGTCTGATGCTTGCATTCTGTACTTGAAGACCTTAAGCTTGCTGATGGGATTAAACCGAACTCGTCGTCACACTAAAAAATCCGCCACAAAATAGCCCAGAAAGCTGAAAACAGCAACCAAAATGTTTCACAAGTAAATAAACGAACGTGTAGGTCCTATCTGTAACTTATATTTACAAATGTTCATATTGTGCGTGCTAATGCCAATAGCGGACGTACTTCCCACCAACTTTGACGACATATCATTCCTCAAACAGCAAACAAAGAAGATAATAATATTTATTAATACGAATACCGAATGTCTGCTTATTTCTCAAACGAAATTAATAATACTTATTACCCTTATAGCACGAATTGTATTCTCCGACGTAGATCTAACTCGTGGCGACCAGTTCGCTGCATCCGGGCTGATGATGGTATTGGGCTAGCCATGTAATTTGCCAGACAAATCACTCTCCTCCCCTAGATGCTATTGTTGTGTCGGGATATGTACAAGCCTTTAAATAGCTTGTCCTAAGGGAGTATGTACATTGTCTCTGATTGCAGAAATACCTCAAAATATGTTGACCTCTGTGTAGTATATTGATTCGGTTGTCGGTAGCCACAACGAATGTTTTGCTCAGATGAACAAAAGCGATGAAGTTCAAGGTTAAATCGCTATGGTCTGCCATGCACTCATCTTACCACGACATGCGCTCAACGCCCCGGATGTTCATGCATAGCAACAAAAGTTAAGTGTCATCGAGTTTGGAGTTAATTGGTGTCCTTAAAATGTATCTCTTGTGTCGAACAATCGATGTAACTATTTATATAACTGATACAAATTTCAGAACAATACACAAGGACAACAAAGATCATCATGTATTAGCTTAGTCGAAATTATAAATGTAAATCTTCCAGAATATATTTCTAAGCCGTAAGCGAGGTTGGAGTTGTAACGCTCTCAGGCCTTCAAGGATGCACCCTGCCTCACACAGAGACACTGACAATTTTGGTGGTATAATCTTCGACAAGTAGCTTTGACCTACATTGTCTTAGTCCACCCAGCTGATACTGGATACCTATTCGGAAAGTGATGGTAATATGAAAGTTAACCTTCTAGCACCTACCAGGTAGCTTGGGTTGTATACTCCCTGGGGAGTCAAAAGAGGTTGTGGATCGAGCGTTGTTCCTATGAGGGTGAGGCATGCACGGCATCTTTTCGCTACAGACGGGACAAAACCAGATGTCTTGTCTTCTCTTCCAAAACCTATTTTTAGAAAAGATAATGGTTGTTTGTCCCTGGACAAAAGCTATTATTGACTCCTGTATTAATTGGCCTTTTGTCTTAACAAATTACATCAACACTTTAAAAAACAAGATCCCTAATCAGATAAGAATTTGTCAGCGATGGCACCTGACTAAATGGAAAGTAAAATTGCCCACCCTACGATCTAAACCTTGATGAAATCATCTTCTTATAATAAGCGCCACTAAAAAGCGTTACAGATAAGACATTTCGACAGACGGGTCATTTTAAACTGCTTAAGTACCTCAGTGTTCAGTGTAAGCATTGCCAAACTGGCACTAGATAGAGGAATGGGTATCCTAGCCACACTAAAAGTTTCATATACACAGCTACGTGTGGAGGACAGAGGCAAGCGCACTGAGCAAGCATTTGTGTTTGGAGAACTGCGCTATATAAGAAGACTTATTATTATTATTATTATTATTAAAATATGACCGGTGTAATAATTTGGAGTATTCACCTTGTTGCGTGAAATTAGATGTGAGCAAAGGATCCTCAATACAATTGCCAATTAAAGCATCAGGAAACATTACCTTTTTCGACAGTCGCCATCCGATTTTTGTCTTCCATAAAAAGATCAAGCAATGAAGATGAGGATATATTAGCCCCTATCTAAAATGATGAATGTCTTTCATCGCTTCATGAACAGAACAATTCTAATTGGTTCGAGGGTTCGGTTACCTCTCTTTATAACTGCAAGGTTTTCCTTAATGAAGGGTATGCTTCTGATACGCCTTATAACATTTTCCAGGAGATTCACCGACTTCCGTGGATATCATTATTGAAGTTCTAAATGTCAGCTATATATACATTCTCTTCCTAGATTAGTAGCTACGAGCTGCTGCAAGAATTGTGTGGGTGGCGGCGAGGCTCAAACTGATCCAGGTGCTGAAACGTGGATCAAGTGTAACACCGTCTACACACTTTCAGATGTTCCTATGATTACCTAGTTGATTTCGGAACCATACGTCTCTGTTGGACATGGGTCAAGGGCTTTTGCCGGGCACCGTTAAGAGTCTTTTGGAGGAACGAGGAAGTAAAACACAAAGAAAATAAAAACATTAAGTGTGTAGGATGGTCATTTTTTGGTTTAAAAGGTTATTGTTTATAATAGAAGTATATATGAAATTTAACGTCGTTATCACAGTGGTCCGGTGTAAAAGCTTATTCAGTTTCAGCTGATATCGTTATGTGGACACTTGTCTGTCGTTAGAGATCGTTCGAGTACCTTAAATTGAATATAGTTTTGCAGTTTATTAAGGAGAACATGATCAATACAGTCAATATTTCTTTATACACTATCTGTAAAGCAACTGTTCATGTTCAGGAGCGTGTAACGTTTTCGTATTATACTCCTAAGTGATTTAGCCTGGTCACTATGTCCAAGGAATCGTTCTCCGAAACACAGAGGATTAAAACCAGTGCCAGTGGCTAATGAATCGCATGCTGTAAATACTTTTTCATGTTTGATGTTTTCGTCTTCCATGATACGTAACGATCATATAATTATACTAATGGAAAGGAGTAAGGGGACGTTGGTTGGAAGCATTAGTAAGTGAAATACCTCTCAGATGTTCCATGTCAATGTCAAGAGGTCATCGAAGACATGAACGACACAGTCGATACATTTCATGGCTGATTAAAAAATGCAAGTTTTTCAAAAAGCATTGCCATTAAAACATAGTAACGAATATGTACCTTCGTTCCCTGATTTGTTTGCATCAGTATATATAGTTTTCCTTTATTTCATACCATATCCATGTGTCACGTACACGTCAGGAAACAATGACAGTGACATCAGTTGAGGTCTTCTTGAGTTCGCTTTTCAATTTAGTGCTCCACAATGTTCCATAAAGTGAGATAGTCATTACTTTTCTAGACGGTATAATGCCAAGTGTAACATTTGTCTTCTTACTCAACTGAGGGTGTCTGTTATATCGCTAAAAGTTCTAAAATTCTGTCTTCATTTGCAACATGGCAGACGCAATAATACATTTAACGGAGAGATGAGGGAAGGATTTGTAAATGTAACTTGACTTTGAAAAATCGTTCAGTGGTTTTCGTGGTCGGTCTCCTGTCTTCTTCTCAGCCTAGAAGAGTATAATTAGATACGTAACACGCTACGCTAACCAGGGGCATATAAACACAAATTAGCGCTCCTGTCCAGACACCTGACACCCATCCACTGCCGACTAATGGCAAAGGCAGGAGAAGGCTGGTTGGATTCGTCCACCCTCTCGTTGGTGGGGGGGGGGGGGGGGCCCCAACCCCCCCCCCCCCCCCCCCCCCCCACCAACTCCGAATCTCGCTCAGTCGGTTGAGCGTCTGCCTATCAACCAAAGGGTCGTGGGTTCTATTCCCTCCGATTCTCTGCAGTTATCAGTATTTCTACAAGCAGTGATTATATGGTGCGCTGCCATGGTGTGGTATCACCATTGGTTCACCAGTACCAGTACATGTTTCACCAATTCTGGTGATGCGGGCTTTCCTCCTGCACCCGAAAGTAGGCATATGGATGAAAGATTGCACCTCCAATCACAAAAATGACTACATGCACCCGTGATTTACATTAGTTGACCAGTTTAAACCCCTCAGGGGCGCCCCCTATCTACGTGCCAGCCAATTACACCACTGAATATAACAGATGTGACAACCAGAGCTCTGTCCCCTGAGATTAGAGAATCACTGATAGCTCGATGACAGTAGAGTGCGGCAGACTCCACGAGATGTTATCATTGACAAACCATGGTTCATTCACGAGTCTGACTGAATGATAACACTGATGCAAAATGTACCATCACCTCCTACACTAAACAGTTTTGTCCAGAAACAGTTGTCAGCAAAACCACCAGCGTGCAGTTTACTCTTGCTAGCAAGTGGGCAGACTTCAAACAAATAATATACTCATTAATATAAGTGTTCTATTTAAGTATCATCTGTGGTCTATATCGATCTATATATCCGGGGTTATAGAGTATACGCGCACTTCCATCATAGATTTGTGTCTGTAATGTTTATCTATAAGGTTTCAGTTGATGATCAAAAGTCACTGAACATACAATGATATATTTGATATATATTGATTAATATTTAAATTTGCCATTTCATTTACTTCCACAAGGAGAATAAACAGAACAAGCTATATTTCTTTAAGACTGCCATCAGTGAATGAATCGTATTGATTTTTAGATAAATCATTTTTATTGCAAGATCCGTTCTACAAGCACGTTAATTTGATTGATGGCATGGATTGCAATGAAACCATCAAGGGTCTGACTTTTAGTTCAGGTCTAAATTGAAATGTATCCTCATAGTTAAATGGCTTAAGGAAAATGGATTCAACGAATCGTTGAAATCGTCTGTAGTGAGATTAAATTGTGAAATGTCAATGGCAGGTTGTTGTATTGGTGCATTTGCTGGAAGCTCAACCAATCAGTGTACAGTAGGGGGTGTCAAACATGCACCAAGCCAAACTTGTACATGCTCATGTTATTTGACCCGCATACTGTGCGCTCATATTACATCTGACCTGCAAACACACACACCTCGTCTTTTTTTTGGCGTGTTGGCACCAAGTCAACTCTCCAAATATTATGAAAACCTGGTAAATGGGCTGAAATTGCACCATTTTGCATGTTAACTTTTCCAAAAATGTCAAGGGAAGCATGCCTTCGGGACCCCTAGAAAATGTCGTGTTTTATGAACTATATTGTGTCATCCCTACCCTTCCGCTCGGAATACAGACAGAACTTGCGGAGTCCGCCTATAGGTTAGTGTGGCATGGTGTGGCATTAAATCTGAGGCCATAAATAAAAGCAGGTTCCACGGAAACCCGTTGTGTCTGTCTAAGCGCATACACTGGACACTTAAGTATAATTTATAGCTGCAGCCAATGCATGTCGAGTCTGGCTACACATTAGGTGTCCAAGGATGTTCATATATACTGTAATTTAACTAATCTCTTTGAACAACATGGTGTGGCTTTAAATTTGAGGCCATAAGTAAAAGCAGGTTCCACGGAAACACGTTGTGTCTTTCTGAGCGCATACACTGGACACTTCAGTAGAATTTATAGCACAGCCAGGGCATATCGAGTCTGGCTTCACATTAGGTGTCCAAGGATGTTCATCTATGCTGTAACCTTAACTCTTCCCTTCAAATAACATGGTGCAGGTCTACATTTGAATCCATAAGTAAACACAGCCACGGAAAGAGGTTGTGTCTCTCAAAGTGCATGTACTCGACACTGCAGCAGAATTTACAATACTGACAGGACATGCCAAGTCTAGCTGTACGCTAACTAGCGTCCAAGGATGTTCAGCTATGCTGTAACTTAACTCAACCCTTTGCAGATATCGGAGTAGATAGCCTTCGGGTTTGACGAAATATGATTATCGCTAATTCCTTCCTTCTTATTCTGTAAATGTCTTAGACGGATCTTAATGGGACCCCCAAGTCAGTTTTAATCTCCGATGAAAGGATAGTCAGCTTCTGACGGCGTCGTGCCAGCTTTAGTTTTGTATCATGATTTAACGGTTTGCGTCTTCAAAATCACCTCTACGCCAGTGACGTCAGACAACCCGCTCTCGGGGTAAGCTATCATTAGAAGTCAAACAAGGAGGCGAGAATATAATATTTCCTGAGTAAAATAGATTTAAAGATTAACTTAGAAAGATTTCGTTCGCGTGCAGTACCAGGAAGTTCACGATTAACCAAAGTGGAAACTTCAATAGTTCGCGTGTATGTTGGTCGACGTCACATCAATCCTTTCAAGGGCCTAGGAATATTAATACTTGATGCTACCTGGTTTTTATTCCAAAACGTTTTAGTGTTAATTTATGCGTGCAAGTTAACATTCAGTTGTTCAGTTCATATAAAGTCGTATGTAGATTTAACTTTAGTTTTATGTTTTCGGCAGACGTTTATGTATTTTAAGGGGTAAAGGTCCAGACATTTGACTCCAGGTGTTAGTCCTCACAGTTCAAATTTCCTTTGAATGCAAATGATAAGGTTGCAGCAATGCAAAGTTTCAAATATGTTTCAAATGTAACCCCAGCAAGATTGTATATTGCGCTGGGTAGGATGAAATTACATTACAGTGTACATTGTAACCTACTTTAACGTTAGATGCTTTGAAATGTAATATTCTGATGAGGATAATATGCTTCAGATAAACGGGAATTCACTGTCATGTCGGCATTAGGAGGTGTGACGATTACCTATCAGTAGGGTACTGAATGTGGACTATGTAGAAAACTCAGTTTTTAGCTGGCGATAGGTACCTTGCCCTGAGGGTGTGGGTTTGAATCCCGGGTGAGGATCTACCCAAAACAGTAGCAGAATAGCTACTTTACAGGGAATCTTATCCCAAATAAAACAAATAACGTTGGGAATTGAAAGAGATCGGGAAGCACTATCTTTGGTCAATAAATAAATAAGCATATCAGATTTCTTCAGTCTTGATTATTCTCATTCTTACCTTTGAGAATTATGTCTCTCCCAGTCCTAAAAGACTAATGTAGGCTTGGTCAAACGTCAGCTCTTGAATCTTTGACATTTATTGTACAATTTGCATGGACAAAAACCTATTTATTTTGATCAATCTTAATAGTTTTTGTCCTGAGTACTGAGTGTCAGGTTCTCCCATGCCTGAAAGCAATTGTGTTCAAAATGGTTGGCGAGAAGTATGCAGCCTTTTGACATTAATTTGTGCGTCGCTGATATATTTTGCAACAACCCTGTTTGTATCAGTTGACATAAAATAAATTTGTTCGTGTCTTGAAGTTCTCAACCACCTGAAATTGATCACATGTGGTTTGTGCTTTCAGAAATGTCATCTTACCATTAAAACATCTGAACTTAACGCCACCGCCATACAATGGACACATACAACAGATACAGCGTTGTACTCATTTACACATCTAATGTCAAGCAAGAAATTGAACTTTTTTGATTGATGTATCAAGGAAAAAATATTGACGTTCGGAAAATAAATATAGGGTCATATTAAATTTAGCTCTCAAAACCTTAAGTTGAAAACATGTCTTGAGCATCAATATCCTGGCAGAGGTTGATGTGAACTGTTTCTGGAAGCGCCAGTGTCATTTGCACCCGGAGGCTGTTGAAAGTGAACACATCGAGTCGTGACAAGTGAGAAGCATGACTTAATGTCAAATGTTGAAAACATACAGCTCCCTTCAATGCATGCGTGGTGCAGCGAAACGATCTGTTAAACATGCATGAGTTTGATTACGTTTAGTGTCATGTTCCTTCCGGGGTTTAATAACACTAGACGTCTGTGTTTCCTGAAGAAACCAGTCGGCTGATGAACCTCAAGCATGGCTGATGATCCTCAAGGTTTCTGGTTTAATAAAATTAATGCCATGGCGTGTCATGTAAAATGTCATGGTTTGTATTCGAGACGTCATTATACACGGCACCTCTTTTCAGATGAAGTACATATACTGACGTCCAAAAGAAAATATACCAAATGATTTCAATTATTTTCCCTTACGTCGTTATGCCATAGTTGATCAAAAGGATGCTTGGATTTCGGTGA
>JAUELE010110332.1:0-14605 GCA_031471655.1 Diodora aspera
AGCTTGATGCTCGTCTACAGCTTCACCACAGCTAGCTTCAAAGCGCAGCTCGTAGTGTGAATACGGCCTTATGATAACACTTCAGGGTCTGGATGACAGACTAATGCAAAGCAAAGCAAAACTTTTCTTGAATTTAAATCTGCTTACTGCAAAATTATTATCGTTTTTAGTCTTTTTATCTGCTTAAGTCATTGAGTTCAAAGGCTGGGATACAGACGTTAGAAGGCATCATGGGTTTCCTATAAGAGTTTGACTGGTTGTATTGTCGAGAGGGTACAGCTTGACTGTCTGAGACACACACGACTGTAACGTTCTGGTGCTTGGAAAAGTCAAATTTCAAGGATCCAATTCAATGCAATATGATTATCACACATGATTGTAGTCTAAAGAAATCACACGTACAATGCAAATTATCACAAGCTTATATACCTTGGTACATTTGCCTACGTGACTAACAGGAGGCAAATTTAAATTTTGAATTGAAACATCAACACATAAAAAGTTTTCTAAATGCGATATGTTATTTCACTTCAGTTCAAGTATAACTGTACGTCTTGTTAAGCGTATATTGTGTATGCCCTGACAATTTTCAATTTTCAATACCAAATATATCTGAAAGCTGCTCTGCTCTGGACCGTAGAGAAGACAGCTTTGTATACCACTAAGAGGTAACACCTCCTACTCTTTTCACGCTTGCGCCCCAGCCGTGCAGTTCTGGTTTAAAGTTGGACACGTGCTCACGAACGCTAAAATAGGTCTGGTGCTATATGTGTGAAATAAATACCAAACTGTAAATCACACATCGTAAACATGTATGCCTAATGCAGATGGGTGTATTTTCTATTTTCAAGTAGCCAGTCTCATTCCGAACCTTTCGAATTCTCTGAGGTATTACCGAAGAATGTTCCGTTGATTTCCGAATGTGAGCCGAATGCATTTATTTGCAAGTGTAACGTTGCCGAAGATTTACGACTATTTTCAAGATTCTGTCGATTCGGAATAATGTTTTTTTTCTCTATTTTATGGCATTGGGGCCCCAAAACATATAAAGCTGTTAAAGAGGCTGTAAAACTGACTTGTAAACGTGCTAACTCTTTTGTGTATTATTCGTGGTATGTACATAATTTTATGTATATTTATCGTTCCATAACTTGTTTTTTGAAAAGAAAACACTGAGTTTGACCACCCATCGAACTTTAAGAAACCTAAGATTTGTTTCTGGTTTATCTGGTTAATATAAAGTGTTTATGTCAAGACACCCAGCGTAACTTCCACCACCCTCGAGACGCCGGTAAGAATAACCGATGTCAACGTATAAGAGAAATACAGATTTAGTTTAGTTTTGTTGGATTTGATCAATTTTAACCCAAACTGAATCAAGTTAAAACAAACCGTAAACATAATAATGACATTCGCATAAAGCTGCGCAACTGTTCGTTGCATACATTGTTATGATTATCAAACCTAAAACATTAGTGTTATTCAATATGGCGTGTTAGAACTTGTCTACCAACTTACCGGGTATTATTTTCGTCATCTTTGTTGTTTTGTTATTTTTTTCTGACAACTTAATATAAAGTATTTATAGGGCAATCGCGATAGCACGTTAAATAAGCGTTTAAAACTGAAACTCTGTTAAGATTCAAGATCCAACATAGCGATTAACACATTTCTCACAGCACAATCACGGCCTTGTTATTTTGAGAATGGGTTCACTTCTTACATAGGGGTTATAATCATATATCTGAAATCGGAGACGCATCATGTCAGGAAAGTGAAGCAAAGTATTGAAATGATGTCATTACTTCTTGACATTGGGCTGAACTCTTTCAGGGACAGCTATGTAGCTAAAGACATTAAGTTGATCGGTAACAAAGATTATCGGAGGATGTCGACGCCATTCTCTCTTGTTGTGTAGACTCTCGATTACAAAAAGATTTTAAAAATTAGTATTGAAAATGCACGCTTGCGGTGTGGGAACGGGGCCAGACAGTTCTGAAGGATTGGATGTTGCTAGTACAGTACTGTGACACTATACCCATTCATCCGAGGACGATTAAAACTCGGGCTGCTATAAACTTCCACAACCCTAGTCCCATGTATGATACTCGACAACGTCTGAGTCCGATTGACTGCAATCTCTGAAATTTCTTTTACTTTTATATAGTAACGTTAAATTTATCTTACGTCTCATCTGTCCAATTGCAGTCTATAATCAACTACTTCTAGACTTACAATGTTTATGGACTTTCCACGTTTTTTAACTAAGAACATTAGAGGGTATGTCAGACAGACTGAGTCAGATTTTAATGTACCATGTATGATATGTATAATTCTGTAGGGTAAAGATGCATGATTCTGGACAACTCTCCGATCAAAGCACTTCTTCTAATATCAGTTTATCAATCTTATTTTTTCGCCGCAACGTTTTCATTAATTCGGTATCGGAATATTCAGTTATCGTGCCGCAAGGTATTCAGGATTTCTGTAAGGCTTTTGTCAAGGCCCTAAGGGTGTACAATTGCTTTCGTTAAAGTAAATGGAGAAGCTGAGTGTTATTCCTCTAGCAATACATTTTCTGTCATAGCCGTACCTTAGGCAGATATAAACTGAGAGGAGTATCACAGTAGAATGGATGTTCCGTTTTCTATGCTTTGATTCTTGCCAAAGGTTTATAAGACACATGGATTGAGACTCCGTTTTTAAGTCAAATATAGCAAAATTACTTCTCCTCACGTAGACCTGATGCTGGAAACCAGATTCATTTGTAGTTATATTCAAGCAACTGCAGAACATAATATAATCATGACCAACTCAATTTCAATATCCATGCCTCCATTGGTGGCTGTCAATCCCCCACTAATGTCCGCACAGAAGTCTCTTATCAACAATTAGTCATTAATCTGATAAGCTTCTCAGTAAAACGACGTAGTTTCGGTTACATGCTCAAAGCATTAGACACAAAATCTGTATCCTTTTAAGCTTCCGTTGGAGCAAACCAAATTTAAATTGGTCCTTTACTTGATATAGCTACGTTTGCCATCTCTTTATCTTGTCAGACCAGTGAACTGGGGTTTTTTATAAAGCGAAAAAGCCAAACAGAGCCAGTTTTTCTTAACCAAAGTCCGCTACAAACGAGATAAAACAGTTCAAATATTTCATCATGAGAAAGTATCTCTTTATCTTAGGAAAGAAAAAAACTAATTTATTTTTCATGAGAATCGTACGATTAAAGGCTAATTTGCTGCAGTATGCTCTCGTTGTCTCGCAATTGATGTATCTGTTTTCAGAGGCAACAAAGTTTATCTAAAACCTAGGCAGTGTGTATATTATGGCACTTCGACAGGTAACCACCAGTCTGTCATCCAGACCAGGAAGTTATTATTGCAGCAGAGACAAGCATCCAGTCTAGATGTTTGTCTCAATCTAAATAACTGCAACGTCAAGAGTGCACCAGATTCTCTCTTATTTATTTCATAACACATATACATGTATATTATTTCAGTTTTATAAATATTAGATTATTAGCTTCGCTTCCTATATAATATTTTAGTCTATTTAACCACTGTGGACACATTTATACTTTATTCATATTCATTTATCATTTGCAGGATTCAGGTGACATTCACCATTACTTTTATACAGATAATCAAGTGCCGTGACAAAGGAAGATGTGTCACAAAGAAAGCTAGTTCCCTAACAGCCTTCCATCTAACAGTAGTTTCCAAAACATCTGAACACGACACTTGACCTAACCACATGTTCCACAGTTAATCTTATTCAGACAAGCAGATTTAACACAGTGGTCCTAAAGCGGATATCCACGACACAAAGAACACGGACGCATAATGACTAGAGAGTCCCGCACGGGACAAAGCAAAGCGATACGAGACCCAACTGGTTCGAACCAGACGAGGTACCTTATAATATGATTCCGCAGGGTACGCGTATTTGATTAGTCACCATTACTACTTGACATACATGATCATTTTCATGAAGGCGCGTTGGGCGCGTGCGTGCTCCCTCTTTGTTGAATGTGTAACTCCTAACAGTCCGCCTATTTATGCCCAGCCTAAAAGTATCTTATTTCATACTGCATCTAGACTCACATTTAGTCCTAGAAATAAGCTCAATCTACAAAATTATGTTCATAATACAAAAATAATAATAATAAAATCAGAAAAGGAGCCCAAAGATATTCCTATTTTCTCAGCTGAGAATTTCATAGACTTGCTAAATATCTAGAGATGGGCAGGTTCCATTTTAGTTCAATGTACAACAACTGTACTACACACAGGCCTTGATAAGAAGTAGTTCTAGAAATGTACGTGCAACTATCAGTCAGCTTCCTGGAATACATTAATTCTCCTGCATACTAAACCTGAGAAGTAAAACAGAGAAGTATCGACAAAAGTCTACTAAATGAGCAGAGGTTTGACTCGGGTTTTGACAAACGTCTCGGCCGGCATGCATGAGAAGGAAGTAAGCGTTACTTCGGAAGTAACTGTTTTTGAAGTAGTCCGACGAGTCACTTTGATCTGTACTAAGGCGCTACTTCCGCAGTTGGCGTTACTTGGGTCTCATGCATATCAATTTAGCATCGTTACTTGAGAAGTAGACGCTTACTTCCTTCTTATGCATACTGGCCCAGGGCCCTGTTGCACAAAACGATCTTAGCGCTAAGCTGATCGTAAACTCTTAAGATAAACTTTTGTAAAAGGGTTTTAACCATCATCCCAGTTGACAAAACAACTTGAAGCTGCACACCATGTCCTAACATCACTCCTAGATTGTGTTGAGAAATATGGACAACTGTTTTTGCCGTTGGTTTTAAAATTAACCGAGTCGCTAAGATTAACTGAGATTGTTTTGTGAAACAGGGTCCAGAGTATCGTAAATCAACATGTATGCATCTAAAGGTCAACTGAAGCTCTCCCATGGTCTGTCTCCCAGTCCCTAAAGCATACAAAGATAATCGAGTCTGCCCAAGTCTAGATATTTAGCAAGTCTAGGGTTTCTCACCTTTTGCTAGAAAATACGAATATCCCTGGGCTCCTTTTCTGGTTTTTAAATTTTAAGTAAATACGTTTTGTAGATTAATATTTCTGGGACTAAAAGTTAGTCTAGCTCTCCCAGTGCACGTGTGTTCTTTCGTTCCCAATAAATTGGGAATATGTTCATTTAGTTTTGATTTCATCTGTATTGTTCGTTTAAATTGCAGGGAAAATGATACGTCCAGATCTATTTACCAAGTCTGATAGATCACAGCCTTCAGTGACAGTCGTAAATTTCAGATCACAAAACCTGCACGGGAGACTAAATAATGAAGGTTTCACACGTGGCAACTCCCTGTGCTTTGTCTAAAGAGCATGTCAGTTGGGATACAACTGCTATAATATTTCAATAAGAAAATATCAACGATTATTTGTCAATGAAGTGCACTTCTATGTTCACATCACGCAGCCAGTTTTCAGTTGCATGTCAGATTCTATTAGTTTTGAGCTGCCAAGACCAGATTTGGTTCGAAGACAAACATGTGCAGTATGTTAACATTATTGTAACACGATGCCATTTCCTAATGCAAAAAAATCTGGGAGACGGGGTTCTCAGTTTCTAAGCTAAACTCCCGAAACCATGAAATATAATGCCCTGTCTTACTGAATAGGGTTTGGAATTAACAGTTAAAGTGTTTGCAGGAAACGCATAGCTTGCACAATATCAACATGGTGGCAAATTTCCTAGACAGACTGCAATCTCCGAAATGTGTTTTTTCTCTCCTCTTTATGTATTTATAAATGGGTATAAATTTATTCAACAGAACCTTTTGTCTCTCAAGCCGCATTTGAGACCTGTGATCAGCTATCTATAGACTTGCAATTTTTATAGACTCACCAAGTCTTTTTGGTAAAAAATACATACATGTCTGTACGACAGACTAGCACATTTCTGTTTTATACTTTTTTCAGCATTTGAAATCTGAACTATTTATAGTTCGTTGTTCTGATTATCAAAATTTGATACTGTTCGTTTACAATTTTGTCAAGGCCACGAGTAGTAATTGTTTCCTATATAGAGTGAGGGAGGGTCGTACTCCTCACTGGATACATTTCCTTTTGATCATTATGTCAGGACTAGGCAGAAAGGACTATTTGGAAAAGTTGATGTTCACAATCAGGGTCTTGACATATCAACTCAGCTGTTTGCTAGGATTGTGATCTCTACATGGGTATTTATTAATTATCATGTATATTGCTACAGATAGCGAGAAAGTAGAACATGTCGTTTGAATACTGTTGCAGTGGTTAGATCATTTTACATTATATAAAAGTCTACGTATGAACGAACAATTTAACAGAAAACAACCAAGAAGACGTGCGTGATATTCATTGCAACCCGATAATCATAGGATGTTGATAGCACATGAACAGGAGGTATGTACAACTCTATCCATGCAGGTCAACTGCGGCTTGTGAAACCAATAACAATAAACGTATCTTAGACTTTCATCAAGTCTCTGTGACTGTGTTGATATAGACTAACACATAGTCTATGAAAACTTATCAATCCACAAAAAGCTGCAATTTTCATTATTTTTTTTTTTAATGAAAAGGAGCCTTCTCTCCTCTGCTGTTTTTGGAATCAAGGAACCTAGACTTGCTTTAATAAGAAAGTAGACTTGCATAAATCTTGAATTTTTTTTTTTTTTAAATTTGATTTCACAGTCATGGCGCAAGACTAGTGTTGATACTATAATGTCCTGTTTCTTACTATTACCTCTGTAATTAGCCTGAGTCGAGAGCGTGACTCATTACGGATTCTGTACACATATAGTGATTTACATTTAATATACCGAGGCTGATGAAGAACTAGGAATTTGACAAAAGTTCAAACGTATAGATCTATGCATGCCAGTTTTTCAAATTCTTTAAATGAGTTCAGTTGTTTGATCATGCTATTAGGGCGCGAACGTAGACTTACACAAGTCTCTGAGAAACTGCTTAATTAGTTGCTAACATTTTATTTAAATATCAAAAAATATAATTTACAAATACAATATCTTCTCAGAAACTGCCGTCCTGCTGGTGTTATCCAGATTGCTAAATGTTATTGCACAGGAGGCTGAACGTATATTGCAGTACAACCTTGAAGCAAGGGTAAGGCGAATGACTCATTCTGCTACGTTGTATTTCGTAAAAACGTTTTCAATGTGTATCCCACAGTTTTATTTACGAATCCTCTCCAAAAAAAAAACAAAATAAAAATACCCTCTACAGCCTTCGGTAGTATACAACCTCGCCATTTCTAACTATAAACCATTTAGGAAAGCGTTTCATCATTATAATCTCCTGAGCAATGTCTTAACCCATACGTAACGTTTTATGTGCCGTTTTAGATAGTCTTTCTAAATTTACCGTCCACCGTTAAATAAGGCCAAAACTTACGACAACTTAAACGTCGTCGTATCTATACCGTTAGTCCTGCGCCATGACTGTGAAATCAAATTTATTAAAAAAAAAATATCAAGATTTATGCAAGTCTAGTTTCTTATTAAAGCAAGTCTAGGTTCCTTGTTTAGAAAACAGCAGAGGAGAGAAGGCTCCTTTTCATTAAAAAAAAATAAAATAATGAAAATTGCCGCTTTTTGTGGATTGATAAGTTTCATAGACTAAGTGTTAGTCTACTATACCGTATCCTAGAGTAACGATGCTTTCACTAAATAGGGTTAAGGTTTAAATTCTATCCACAACACGATACATAAACTCTAGGGTATGTTTGATAATGTTATATCCTTATACATTTGATGGTTTAAAATAACTATGACACTAATTAATTTAATCAATATACACTAAATATAGTCACACGTGGTTTCAATTGCCGTAGTCAATGATGACAAACCCCACGAATATTTTATCAACGTTCGACATTATGTAAATAATATGCTCCGTCATAATCGCTCATAAAGGTCGTGGTAAAACAATCATTCTAGCACCTGCTCCCTCATTAAACTGAGTAACAGACTTTCAGCCAATCCCATCAAAGAGATTCTGGACTGTGGCAGGGTTCCACGGCAGAAAGAATTTGCTTCAACTGATAAGTAATTTGTGTGACAGAAGTGATGGCCTTTGTCTGGACACATGACCAGTTGGATACAGCCTGACATTCTTTCATAAAATTAATGAAAATAGTTCAACTTGGTTTTATTTTTCTACATCTTCTCTGACCAAAACTTTTTCATTAAAAACAGTATGTGCTTCAAATAAACAGTTTTTAAATGATCACCACATTGTTCCAGCTTTTGTTTTTATAGTGATACTATATCCCCTAGTCTGTCTGACAGACCCTGTAATTTTTTTTTCTTAAGAGACTTGGCAGGTCTATAAAAATGCAAGTCTAGGGACACAAGGCTCTCTACAATAAATATATACTCTACATGCAAAATACATAAAAAGAAAAAAATAATAAATTTCGGAGACTGCAATCAGTCTATATATCCCCTAGCAGACGATTTTCTGTCATCTGTGGCACGCTTCCTGGGAGTGATGTCAGATACAATATCTTGTTCATGACCCTGATGAGTACTGGCTAACGTTTTGTGTGAATGAAGGTAATGGTTTCGCCACGCCCTTTACCCAGTGACTGACAACACTTTTGAATTGAAAACAGTTGAAATTCAGATTATTTTGAAAATGAGTAGGCCCATAATTTATAAAATACTGCATCTTGTTGTAAGCTATTGGGCAACACTGTTCTGTTCTATCTTATGGACAACTGTAGAATTTTTAATCTTTGAAAGTGCACTATAGAAAGAGATATTGAACAATTTATTTCAAACATCGCCAGAGATCTGATCAGCAACAGCACTAAATACACATGCATGTGAGGAGAGCATATTTATAAAGGTTTGCCCCGGCTTTTTTGGCCATCAAGTCGCGGACTGTTTTTGACACAACTTCCCTCAGATAGTTATACGAAGATTATATATTGCAATACAACCGCATGTTACAAACAAACAGAAACTGATAATTTGATAAAATTGAAGTTGAAAACGATGAAATTGAAAACTGTAATAACTTTGTGACACAAACAGAACGCCCAGGAGCCTGAATTTGCTTTAAAACTGACAACGGAACTTAGAGGACGAAGTAAGTTTAATGCTCGAATTTCAATGAAGGAAATCACATTGTATATGCTTTGTACGGCAGAAACGTAGAAACACGGTTTAAACGAACTTTACGATACGCATGCATGAAGAACGAACCATCCAAATGGTGATCAAAGTTGCATACGGACCTTGGTGTTTGTGTTCAGTTGAAGTAATGTTTTAAACGTGTCACAACTGATCCACTGAATGCTTACTTTATTTTTATTTTTCTCTCTCATTTCCTCGTCACATGACTACTGACATCATCATTTTATTTTCGTATTTGGCTTGAGTATGTGTATAAGTCGTATTTATAACACCGCGTACACCTCTGTTATTAAAGGTATAACAGAGACGATCAACACAATAAAGCGTACATTCAACAAACTGTATACAAAAGAGTTGTGTCGGAGATCAAGGTCATGACTAACAGTTCATTCAAAAATCCGAAGGAAAGTTTTCTCGAGAATATGTATCAAATGTAGAAGAACGACAGCCTACTCGTTTCGCATGAATCGGACTCTTAAGAATATTGATGTTCGTTCAAGCCTACATAGACACACAAAGCGATAGTATATTACAGGAAATAGATAAACAGCTTATCGCCAATCCCATACACTAGTTTAGAGTCAAAATGTCAGACGTTGAAATCAATTTCTCAGCTGTTCAAGACTGTTCAAGCCTGCAGAGAAATAGAATGAGTTGTAGATTAACATAGCTCTTTTATGTGTGTGGATGCACTTTTAAGAATATTCTGCATATTAAAAAGCAGAACTGATTTAACCAATGCAAAGGGAAACCTGAGTGCAAACAAGAAACGAAGAGTATGTCAAACATCATATATCTGAGCAACACTATATAGGTTTAAAAATGTTATTAGTTTCCAAAATGAAAATGAAAATGAAAAGTTTCCATCACTCGTCTCACATTAAGAATAATACAATATGTTTACACTTCAAATATTATTTTGTTAAAAATGGTTCAAACACGTCACGCGTTCTTTTATCTAGCCCTACGGTAACCTAGGACGATATAAACAATCCAGTCATAGGATAGGCTACCCTATGACTGGATTTTTTATATAGTCCTAAGTTAGTAAAGCAAGTCTAAAATGAATATAAAATTGAATATTTCATAGACTAAGCTTACTTTACGTCCCATCCAGTATATAATAGCATAATAAAACTCCCAAAGAAACGACATTGGGGTTATTTAAACAGAATTCGGAGGTGGGGTGGGGGTATTAATGTCGAGAAATATACTAACGTCCAAAAGAAACGATACCAAGCTTTGGAGAGACTATTAAATAAATTCACACATACGTTGACCATACAAGAGATATCCCTTCAAGATTGACATGATGTCACTCACATTACAATCAGTGCATTCCACGCATCCTTTAGATCAACAGTGACATAAGGACGCAAGGAAAATAATTGAAATCATTTGGCATCGTTTCTTTTGCAAGTCAGTATAAAATGGGCGGGGACCGCAAGAAATCAAAATTGGCTAACGCTCAGGGTGAACTATATAGTCGTCATCCAGACCCTGAAGTTTTATTTTACAGAGACTAGCACACAGTCTAGATGTTTTGTAAGTCTAGATAGCCGCAGCTTTAGCGGTCTCACTCAGATCTTATTTATTTTATTACAAATGAATATTGTTTTAATTTATTTTAAAAATTAATTTTTTTATCATACTTCAGAGACTATATTTTAGTCTAAGGGTGAACAATTCTCCCTAAAACACCTGTAGTAATCGTTGTGTTTAACAGACCTTTGAATATATTTGTTTCAATGTTGTGCGGATAATACACGTCTTAACATGTGACAGCTGAACATCAATTTTCATGAACACAACAAAACGTGCACATATTTTCTTTGTTTATTTTCACTTTGTTTTGTAATGTTCACCAAACGTATATGTGTTGAATGTTTGCTGTAAATTAGAAACTATTTGCATATATCAGTTTATCCATTTGTCAAAATCAAAACAAGCATTCAGGTTTCAAAACGAGGATGTTTCCTTTCAAAATATTAACTTCACAACACGACTGTTAATAATGGACCCGCCGACCCAGAACGCCCAACCTATTACCCCTTAGTCGGCGAATCCACGTTCGTTTATAAAGCGAGCTCTGTAAACACGTCAGGTCAACGGATCTAGCTATTATGTCAAACGGGGTAACCAGGCCAGTCCTATGTCAATACCGCAGTTTTCAAATTCGAAAAGTGGAACGCGTCATTAAAACATGGAATTTGTCGTATGTATTCAGACATTTTATATCAATGAGCAAGAGAATACATAATAAATGCCTTCAATTTGAAAAGAAATGACTTATTTTGCCGTAAACATTGTCGTCTGCTTCTTTCTCAAAAATCAATAAGAAAATTACCCGCGCTTTGTTATCGTAACGCGGGAAGCAATCACATTCAAACAGAAAACACTCTCAACATTTATTGTTTTTGACCAAAACAGTGACTTAAAATCTCACACATGAAGCATATACACGGTTGAGTGATTTTTCAATAGTTATTGCGGTACAAGAGCCATGCGCTCGATTTGAAGCAGACGACCGTTGGTAAAACCACTGAATCGTAAAAATGAGAGTGTAGACTTCCTTATGAAAAATATCGTAAAAGTCGAGTTTAAAATGAAATGAATTCTGAACACGCAACACTGCTTACCTCTCTCGGTGCGAGGAATATTGTCACTGAGAGTTCCTCGGCTCTTCTCAGAGAAAGCGCCGACTTCCAGCAGTCACATGGATTTATTTATAGTAACGGGAATCCCTCGTTGATAGCTTTGTTGTGAACGCGTTGTCACGTGACCTCGTCGAGAACCCCCGTACAGCTGTTGAAACCAGTGAATTCAAAGCAAAGTAAAATTCGAATATCGCTTGCTTTGTGGAAAACTAGCTTCTTACATTAAACTACACCAGGTGCATCGAATTACACGCTTTACCTTCAGCCGTATCCGAGTCGCGAGTTTATATATAAGACTGACAAAAACCAGGAGGTGTAAACTAGCTGCGTATAGTTAAATCATTATCATACACGTGATGAGAAACTATAACAATCATCGGGAGTGCGTTTATAAATCCACGTAAACAGCTTGGTGTATGTGTTTATTAAAATAACGAAGTGAGATTTAAATTTATAAAACGTGTCATGTAATACACATGTATCTCTGTTTAGTTAGAAGCTATTTATGTATATGTACATGTATATAGACTAACATTTAGTCCCGACAACAAACTTAATCTACAAAATTATGTTCATAATACCAACAGAAATTAATAAAACCAGAAAAGGAGCACAGAGTTATTCCTAGAGCTGATGATTCCTACACTTGATTATATCTAGACTTGGGCAGGATATATATACTTTCTTTGTATGCTCTATATGGTCTGGGAAACAGACTTGTATGTGTGTGTGGGTATGTGTGTGTATGTATATGTTATGTTTTTTTTATGTATTTATCTTGTTTATAGTTGATTAAAGTATTTTATGAATCACTTAGGAACACAGCTATTAACACTATGGTGGATGATAAACAAACAGGCACTAAGTTGGACAAGATTAAACCCAATAACATCTCTCTCTCTCTCTCATTTTATTTGACTGTAATTGCATTTTCGCAAAATAAATAGTTTGCCGGTAGTAACCTGAGAAAAAACCCCACTGACGATCATAAGAAAGTATACCGAAAAGGTGTTTATGTCAAAAACAATTCACCTCTATTACTGTTTGAGAACCATCCTGTCCAGTGGTAATAGCTGGTGTCTGAGAACCATCCTGTCCAGTGGTAATAGCTGGTGTCTGAGAACCATCCTGTCCAGTGGAAATAGCTGGTGTCTGAGAACCATCCTGTCCAGTGGTAATAGCTGGTGTCTGATATTCCGTCAAATGCTTATACCTTCGAAATAAAAGGTTTTTGCCCATTTTATCGTTTCCAAAATCTAATTAGTATACTTTCTTTTGATCGTCAGTTTAGATTGTCTCCTCCAATGAGATAAAAGAAAATAGTTTGCAAGAGAAATATATTCTAGCACCCCCCCCCCCCCACAATTAATAAAAGTAAAAGGGTCGCTCCCTAAGTAAAGTGCAATTACCAAAAGAGCTATAACTGGATAATGCGATTTTATTCGATATCACGACCACTGACCTTCTGAGCCAGAGCGAAATTTCATTCTTTGAAGTACCTCTGAATATTTGTGCATCTAAGAAAGCAACGTGGCAGTTTCTAGACAATTTGTTTTCTTAATTTGATATCAATTTTCATTTTATAAAATTTCGCATGTATTTCATAATAATTTGCACGGAAATCGGCGATACAAGTTGACAAAATAATCAGTACTGGACTGGGGGTTCTGTCCACTAATGCCTACAGTGACGAATGCCTACAGTTACTAATAGCTACAGAAAAACTGTTAGGAGTGTCCAAATGCCTACACTATAAACGGACACCCCTGTATTGAAAAAAGTATAGCCCAATTTCAGTAATGTGGAGATAATTAATATTAACTGTTGAGAGAGAGATCCAGCGATCTCAGAAAAATAGGGATGCGTGAAGTGATTTAGCAAACATGGTCGGGGTGCACACCTGGACAACCTTCCTAGGGAATACAGGTTTAAATACAATTTAGCTGCAAAAGGAGGGGTGCGCAACCTCTACACCCCCTATTGGATCTGCCTATCATGTATGCTGGGGTACTATTCATTTACATATATATGTCGTGCCCAATTCTAGGAATTTCTCATTCCCCAGTAATGGGTAACATTCCTGCCCAAATCCCGTAAATGGCTGATGGCTTGCCCAATATAGCTGATTGTTTAATAGATTAATTCCCGGGAATGAGACAATGCCTTTGCTCAATCCTGGGGAATAAGCAATTCCTAGAATTGGGCAGGACATATACATTTATCAAAGATGTAAATACATTCATTGTTGCTTGAACAAAATCGCAAAACAGAGTTATAGGTTTTGCTTGAAACTGGTTAGGCCTATGTGTTACAGCTAGGAACGTTAACATTCATACACCCCGGATGTGGAAGTTTTCAAAATTGAACATATTACATCAGTCCAAAAATAGACACGTTATCGAAGGTGTTGCAACACCTCATATCTGAGTCTTTCCGGCTTGGTTATCACCTGGTTTACTTAACCCAGCTCAGGTCATAGCGTTGGCTTTGCCAATAAAGCTCAACTGGAATTTATGAATACGATGCATATGTGAATTCTGTGTGGGGAGGGTCAAGAGTCAAGATAGTCTAGACTCCCCCCCCCCCCTTTCCCCGGACCTATTGAAAGTAATATATGGATATATGGGCAGTCTGTCCCCATGCCATAAATAGTTGTACTATAATAGCACTCCTTCCCCCACTCGGTTTACTCCCATAAGAACTACATCCCATTTGAACTACATCCCATTTGAACTACAGGGATTAATTATATGAGTAG
>JAUELE010110443.1:0-14604 GCA_031471655.1 Diodora aspera
ATAATAAGTTGGCTTGATTCGAAGTGAAAATATGAATACGTTTAAATACGATATCACAAGAGTTGAGCACACAGGGTATACACTGACAAATGTGTTAATATTAATTTCTATTTTTTGCAAATAGATGAGAAGTAATTATGGTTTTCTTTATGAAGTGATCCTCTTGTGCAACTTTCTATTGTTCTGAAGATTTAAGAGAGTCCTAATTGATCTTTTTGTTTATCATCAGCGTTTCATAAGGCTTGAAGATCTGGTGATATCGGCTCCTTGCACGATAAGACCCTGTTTCATTTGGTAAGAAACCTTCTATCAAAAGAAGCTAACCTGAGTCTCAAAACGGTTGCACAACAACTAAAATTATATCGGCCATGCTACGATTCATTGCGATACATGAAATGTAACCTACTGCGATGGTTGAGAAAGAATTTACCATGGTGATTTTCCGTAATGTGACTGTTAATGTATAATAGTTTTACAATATGTGTGTATGTGGAGTCCATAATTTGAATCAACTAAAACGGTATGAAACGATCCGTATTTTTGACAGTTTGTCTCTAGGCTTGAATATAAGAGGCAATGGATAGATGCAAGTCATGATAAATGGTTAAGCTTGTTGAAGCCTAACAAGTATTCCCTGGTGTTTTTTCATACTTAGCAAATCATTTCGATCGGTATACAAATCATATAAGTAGTCATGAAATAGTCATGTTGACATCCATTTGGTAAGAAGCTGACTGGAAACGTTGCCGTGCTACGATTCATTGTTAAAAATGAACTGTAACCTATATTGATCGTAAGAGAAGAATTTACCATGGATATTTTCCGTAATGTGACTGCAAATGCATACTAGTTCGAATAGTACATTAAATACTATTAAATTGTTATCATGAGATATTAGCTCCGAAAACACTGTCTTTAACCTCACTAAAGCGAACGGGAGATCGCTGCGAACCTTCAGTACCTCCAGTGAGGGTCTTTCCAAAGGCATTCGACAGTCACCAATATAATTAATGAGAGTTACAAAGTGGTTTTGGATACTGTCGAGAATATTTACTGTTTTAAATAACTGGGAAGAGTGGAATGCAGACCATAGATCAACATAAATATTCATCGCTGCCAGAATCTATCAACTATACCAGTTTATGGCAACTGATGTTTCTTATACCACATATCAAATTCTGCATATGATCATAATTCCGTACAACTTGCTGAACACAATGTCAGGCCGTATTCTCAGAATGTTATCACATTCGTAATCAACCAACAAATAGCATGCAATAAAATCCTGGGTGAAGAGCATTTTCTTTAGTCAGCGTTAAAGTATCAATATAAATGTAAATTATGTGGAAGATATTTCTGAACTTGTTTTCCCTCTTGTAATTATTGTTCCATTTCCTTCCTGAGTTGTCATTTAAAGTTTTCATACATGTTAATAAACGGTTGTCCCAACTTCAAACATTGATGAAAGGTGCCTTATGTTTTCACTTTTTTTTCTGTTTTACGCTGGATTGAGAAACAGCCTAGGGATTTTTACGACATATCTCATGATTAAAGAGAAATAGGACAAGGGTGTTGGTACTGCGTATGTCATCAAACAGTCCTCAGTGTTTCTTTGAAGTCAGATAGACCAACTAACGGACCAGACGAATTAGATATATTTGCAGAAAGAATAGCCTCCCCTGTCAATGCCGTGGGTTAATGCTTTCAATTTCTCTTTAATTAATGAGATATTTGCTCTCCTTGTATGCTGTATCACGAACTGTGTGTTAGTCTGTCGGGGTGCGAAAGAACTGGATCATTTGTACATAGCAATGCATTGCCCAACAAGCCCTATGGGACTTAAACCAGGTGATTGAAGATTCCATTGATGTATACTTCCGGCTTTGTTACCTTTAGAGTGTAAATACATGCCGAAAATTTGCTGATTGCAAGAAACCTCGCGGCAGGTAATCTATTTTATGCTGTTCGGAGATTTAAAGACATCTTTGCTACAGTTTAACAAATAGAACCCTTGTTAAGCCAATGTTGATTGCACTAATGACCTGGTGTTAGCGTTCGTAACTCTTTTGCTAAAAGACGTTCACGATAAAATGTAAAATACCTTTTTAGCGGGTAAGCCTCCAGATGGTTTCTTTCACTGAAACCATTGGAGCAAAACTGATCAGTTTGCATTAAATAATATTTATTTTGTTCATTTGACTTTCTCGGGTTTTCTTCTTATTTAAACACTTACATAACATTGTGTTAAATGTTCGAAACTCTAGGTTCATTATTAAATGCATGTTCTTCACACTAATCATTCCTAAGATTCATTTTATACCAACATCTACTATTATACTGCGATTGGCAGAACCAGATATCATGGATACTGAGCATCCTGTAACATAGCTGAAACGTAGAAACCTTACACGTGGACCGTGAACTATTCAATTATTTATGTCGACGGAGACACATGCCAGATGTACTATTAATTACACACTCTGTCATAAAGTAGGATTTGGGGGATGTAATTGAATTCATCACCAAGCCAAATACCTTCAGTGAAGTATACAAATAGGGCCATTGGAAGCGACAGCGCCAGCGCCAGTACTGTAGTACTTGTTGTGATAATAATTGTGATTTACCTCCCCGAGAGAGCCCGGCTGGGCGGGCGACCACAAATAGGGCCAATGGAAGCGACAGTGCTTGGACGGACAAAATGTAAATAGAAAGAACCGATTCTACCGAATTAACTGAACTTATGATTCGATACTATTTCATGTATTGATAGTTCTGCCTGTGGTAATATGTTATAGTTTCGAGTAATTAGGTTGTAAGATTCATTCTTGGTTGATATACTAACCGCTTTCTCTGGGGCAAGGTTGAAAATTTATTATAAACGGTAGTTGTGCATTACGTCCATGGGGAAGACTATTTAGCTGGACAAGAAACCTTGCTGCAGGAAACATTTGACTTAGTTTACGGCTCTTTGTTTGGGATACATTCTTGAACATGGCAATGGGTTTGCCTCAAAGACAGAAGCATTATACAGTAGCAAGATAGCCTGCTGTGCTAGACGTTTGCCCCACAGATATATACTGAATATCGATGTTCCCTAATTGCCCAGACATATCATATTTGTTCCAGTATCTAACGTAAACAACGTATTTGCATTTCTTATAAATTAAAAAAATCGGATGGATACAAAGATAATGATTATGGTAATGATGATTTTGATTGTACGTTCTTGTAATTTATTCATGCTTGAAATGGTGCCAATATTCTGTTTGGTTAAGGCAAATCCATATGGACATTATGCCTGTAAATAGCCTGTCATTCGTATTTCAAAACGTAATAAGTTTGACTTAAACACAATTAGATTAAGAACATAGCAAACGAAAAATCTACATGGACGTTTTGATTTCCGTCACACCAATTTTCTTACAGTGCATTTGCACGTAGTTAGCTGAAGCTCTCGAGCGTTCAAGGGTTCGACCTGCCTCACACTGAGACATTGACAGTTACGTCACAGTGTCACCTTGAAAAAAGTGACTTTGCTGCTCATTGTCTTAGTCCGCCGAGATGAAACTGGGTACTGGTCCTCCATTAAGACTGTTGTTTACCTTCTAGTGCCTAAAGGCTCACTGGTTTCACTGGGCACTGGTCCTCCATCAAGCGTGTTGTTTACCTTCTAGTGCCTAAAGGCTCACTGGTTTCACTGGGTAATAATGCCGAGCACTATAGAAGCATGGATTACAAGACCCAACATTGTTATCATATTGTTTACAACGAATCCACGTTTTCTAAGCTCAGTTGGACACATTAAAATGAATTACACAATAGCATCTATATTGCATCTATACTGTAGGCACCACACCAGATATTTAAATATTCAACCAAATTTATTTATACATGTTTCTGAAGATATATGTGAGACGTCAAGTCTAGGCATGTAATGCCCTTAAAACTGCGATTAAAATTATACACCAGCTGGTTTGTTTAAATGAACACTGGGTTTAACTGCCTTCATAAGCTGTCTGAGGCGTGCATTTTAACTCGCATTGTTGAAGATTCTGATCTCCGAAGCCTGTATTAGCATGATATGGATGTAAGATTTGCATTATGTTAAATTGGATTGAGAAATTATGTACACAGTGCACAATTTAGTTTTTATAATTTAACATGTGCATGAAATATACATAAATATTGAAAGTATATAAACAATCACTGCATTTAGGGCTTTGAATACTGATGAGAGAACGTTGCACATTGTAGAATGGTCGATTTAAGATTCAGGGCTCAGATTTAATTTGTTTTGCAAATGGTCCTTCCCTGCAATAACTTATATGCTGATGCCTAATGCTATTCAGAATTATTCGCAAAACCGTATAATTCGTTGCAGAGATGGTAGATGTGAACGATTCTAGATAACGGCCTGAACACAATGGCGATCTTGTCATGGAAATAATATTAAAGATATTCGAAATAATATGTGCTTGCAAACGAGGTAAACCAGCCGGAAACGAAATGTCGTTAAACCGTCACGTGACACTCGAGTGTTAGCGTTCTCCACGCATGCGCAGAGTAAAGTCATACATCCAGGTCGTATAATATAAGAATAACACTATCGGTTATTGCATAATTTATTCATCGGTTATACGATTACAATGCATGGAAGTATGTCCTTTACTAACTCGACAATGCATCGTTCAAGTTGGATACGTGTTCTCAAGCACAAAATACATTTGATAGGGGAGGGTGGGATGTATTGGGGCATGCAGTACATTGAACAACTTGTGTTGCAGCTTTATTTAACAACCAATCACAGAGCCATTAGCGGCAAATTAAATAGCATCATTACCCATCGATTACAAAGCCGTTGGAGGGAAGTAAAATGACATCATTGCCCACGTGTCCATGTCTATGTGCTGTGCTTAGTGACTATTTAAGGTTCAAGAAATGCTTTTGCTTCCGCCTTTTTTCTCAAATGTGTCAGTATGCCATTAGATAGCACAGTCAATGTCGTACCTTACCCGACTTTGATTTCAATTTGAAGCTGCTTCCATTGAAACATTTTGAATGGTTGTGGGACACATAGGAACATTTCAATGTGAGGCGCAAATTAGATCACCTAATTGAGTTGATGATAATTACATCAAGTTTATGGGAGCTTGATCAAATAAGGGATGACTTCAATGTGTACAATGTGTACTTGAATACACTGTATGGATGTCGGCATGAACTGTAACACCTGAACATTACATGTTCAACATGCACTTTATATGGTTCTGTAGTTATATCATTCAAAGACTTAATGTTGCATTTGGAGGTAATGTAAAACAGACATATATCTTAAATTTAACTTCTCTTGCAGTCTTCTGAGCTTTGAGTTTGAATTGACTTCAGAAGTATGTGTATATGTCTCACAATGTATCCCACTATTGGGGTGGATTGGGACCTTGTTTCATTTTTTTCCGATTATGTATCTTACATTTACGTATGTTGACATTAAAGGAGCACTCGAGAGATGCATCTGTTTTACATAAAATGTCTTTTTCTTGCACAACTCCTCTTAGATATGAGCGGAAAACCAAACATCGTCCCGGTGCATCCCACCCTCTCCAACATGTTAAATAATTTCAAAAATAAACGATAGAATAAACATTATAAAAGTGTTCGCCTAATTAAATAATGATGTATTCCTTTGTTCTGGCAGATGGAAAGGAATACACTTTGTACTTCGCTCATACTCGTCACAGAGTCTACCTTCTCCTGCCCCTCAGGCTTGTACGTTACAGCACAAGACGGTTACTCAGAAAGATTGCGCATGATAATACATCTGACTCAATGACCTGAGGGTCAAAAAAGAAAATTGTGAATTGAAAGACATTTAGCAGTAACAAAGTAACAAACATGAAATGTATTTTTTTTTTCATGTCTTGCACATATTTCGATGCGTGTATATCGTTTCCAGTGATGCTTATGTTTAGAACTTTTGACCATATAGTGAAATTTAAAGGAAATAATTAGGGTCTTAAAAGTAAATCTGTGTCTAAGAACCGTCTGTAACAAGTATTAAGTTATGCCGATTCTGTCCATTTGTGGTGAACTGCTCAAATGTGTCCAAACTGAGCTGTTGAGTTTCTTTGGGCACAATTTGACAAATATGGATAATTGTTCATGTGGGAGAATACAGATTGCTGGCATGACAATATAAATGCATTTTCTGAAAAATCAGACGAACAAAACATTTTTGGATTATTGAAATTTAGTTCACCTTAAGATGAAATTATGTTTGTTTTCTCAAATCGATGACAATCTGACAACATTAATCCCATCAACACTGGCATCTCTTATTGCAATGGGCGACCGAAAACACGTTCGTGATGTTAATTCCGAAACATGAATTTAAATAAAAATTCATATGAATTTGTAACACTTATTTAGAGTCGAAGGCACCGGCAATGAAAACGAATTTGTGAGTTTCTGAGGAAGCAACTTTGTATATGACAATCATCACCACGTGGAACTCCCTTCAATGTTGTTTATGCTTCAGATTTGACAGCTTTGAAACATTTTCCCCAAAGTTGAAATGTAAATTTAAAGCAATAACAAAATATAATAATGATGGACGAGAATGTGTCTTTGATATTTTACTTTAGTTTAAGCTAAAATGGAGATAAGTAGAATGTTACAATTCTCCTCGGTGATAAACATTTTACATCCATCGATTAAATTGTAAATTAAGATATTTCAATGCAAGGATGTGAAAGATTATCGAAATCATTTTCCATTAGTGAATAGGGTTAGTGACAAAAGCACGCCATTAAAACTATTCGGTTATTGATAATTTATTTCGTTAGAGACAACGTGTTGTACACTTTACTATCGAACTGTGCACTCATCAGCGCTTTGAGCATGCGTTATGGAAGGAACATTGCGCACTATAAATACACCATATAATAATAATAATAGCTGGTTTTATGTTAGGTAGCTTTGTTTTCTTTTAAAGGATATCGGCATTTCGCAGATATCGTAGTTCACCAACTTCAAGTGACAACAGGACCATCGTACACAGGGTAAAATGTCGGGCTTCTGAAATTGTGATTACCCAAAGGGCGATGCAGTAATCTGCGAATGATCGCTTAGAAGGCAATAGAAGAACGTTTAGAATTGTATCAAGCAACTGACTCTCCACTATTTGTACCTGCATATTTACATATTTATGTCTCCAGTGACAAAAGAACATCATAGACACTATAAAACAAATGTGAAATTGTTGCAAGAACGATCGTCACCAAACAACTATCTTTAAATTCAAATTAAGCTGGAAAACCCCTTAAAAACATTTCAATGTATCATACCAGGCAACATTTTATCTTAACATAATGCGTGTGTGTTGTATTATGTGCATTAAAACAATTTTTATTCTTGTATTGTTGTTTGCATTAAACTGGATTTCGACAACATGGCACAGAATGTGTTACGACACACCCTTGTATCTGTTTTTATGTTAGTTCTCTGGTATTTTGGAATTCTTTTCTTCGTTCCAGTTCGTCCTCTGTCATGAACAATCATACAGGGCATCGTTATGGAACTTAAGTGTACCATTGTCTATTCGACAGCTGTTTCATTGAATAATGGTTACTGTGTGTCGACTTATTTTTACTTCTTAGTTTTAAATACCCTTTCACTTAGTATTGTACACTGAACACCATTAGAAACGCAGTCGGGCTTTCATCCGATAAACCATGTACGTAGTTATCTGATATACACGATATTCACCAAATGAATAACTTTGGGTAAACAATGTATCCACAAAAGGTTTGAGTTCAAATCAGTTGCCACTCAAATATGGTAAACCTGTCGGCCCGTAGCGCAAATGCAGCCATTGTGGAGATGCACATTCTCCTTATGCATTAACAACGATCAAGTGCTTTAAATGCACGTCATGATATCAGTCTGATTCATTGCAGCAAACTGTCACGGCTGACAAACTCCCAGAGGAACCAGGCAGAAGGGAATCTGAACTTGGGAACATTTGCACTGGACATCGTGTCCACTGACAGTTCAACGCCAATCAAGCAACGACAACTCGGCTGAAACAATGATACAACACAACCAGATCAGTTGCTAATCGTCATTCTGAGCATCTTCAGGACATTAACTAGTTTGACACTGCATCTGAGCCCTGTACCGCCAAAACTTGGATTGGGCAGGGGAGCTGAGCAGTTGAGTTCATGTTCCATGGAACCTTTAATAAACAGTTATACCTATTTCTGTGAACAATATTGCTTTGGTTTCAAGCAAATATTTAAAAAGAACTGACGCCATTGTACATTATTTATAACTTGTATCTTCGACATTTGTCTGTAGAACGCACAATCCTTTGTTCTGACAGTTTGTGTTGATCTTATTGTGAGTGGCATTAACATATGTCGTACAGTAATTGGAAACCTTTCTCTTGGCTATTGATTGGTAATTAATACACCGGAATCCAGACAATGGTATATGTATTGCTCCTCATTTGTGATAACAAGGACTAAGGGGTTGAAGTGTCGTTCCTCTTTATTATATGTGATTGCTAATTGCCATCATTTATAAGTTCTTGTCTGATTAATTGACGTCAACTAGAAAGTGCTTAATTAATCCAATTTGATGTACGATAAAATTCGCTTGTTATTGTGTGTAAATGACCGTGCTGGTAATTAATCACAGAGGGGCTACGAGTGCACTGTTGGTGTCGGATTCTTGAGAAAACGTTGGCACACTTGCTCTGATCTCTCCGCTGGTATCGTCATAAAGAAACTTCAGGTGCAAGGGTGAGGTGCGTTTGTCTCTCATGCATCGCATGGAGGTCATGCAACGCACACACGTGTTTGAGTTTGAGAAGTCTAGCAACATCGAACTCGGAGAGTAGTTGGGTGGATGATCGGCTGGCGTTGTAAATCGTCTGGGGGAACGCCCTGCCTCGTCCTGAGGCACTGAAAGTGTCAATGGCTTTATTTGTAAATTCAATTTCTCCACTCCGCTGAAGGTTGGTACGTGGTCGCTAAGTGGTGGTAATGTGAACGTTACTCTTCTGGCATCGTGGGTTGTATATTCCCCTCGGAGTTGACGAATGCTAGAGAACTGTAGATGGTTCTTATGATTGGGGTAATAATGCTGCCGCATGGATCAAACGCGGTGTAAGTGTACTCATTATTAAATAGAGTTTGTAAATTAATGCAGATTTTGAATACGCTTTAGTACGTGGTCGGTAAGTGGTGGTGATGTGAACGTTAACCTTCTGGCAGCTTGGGTTGTATATTCCACTGGGAGTTGACGAATCCTGTGAACTGTAGATGGTTCTAATGATTGGGTAATACTGCTGAGCGTTTGTAAGTTAAAGGAACATGATCAAAGATGCAGGTACGCCAATTTATGTTTAGAGCTTTTCTTTCTATCATCTTGTGATATAATACCGTGCTGTATTGTTTTCCGATTTTTACGCAAAGAGTTCACACTATTTGAGGCGATAAAGAAAATGGATTTTGTGTCGTCGTCCAACCTTGAATATAGATTGCGCATTGCATTTACGGAAGATTGTCTGCAGACTAAAAACCATTTTCGCTAGGCTTGTCGCCAAATTTGGTGCGTCACCGTTGTGGCTTGTCACGGTTTTAGCTATGACCCACAAACGATGACGTAACCAAAATGGGGAACATTTAGAATTAATTCTCGAGTTCGAGTAAGTAAATATTTCGGCGAATAAAATGTAGTTAACCGTCCATTATTTTCGTTAGGATTTCGCCGTTATTTAAATAATATATCTTTGTTGTACTCAGACCGATTTGAACGGGTTTTTGAAGATGCAACTTTGATCATGTCCTTTTAATACGGATTTTGAATGCGCTTTAGACACAGGAACAGGATTATTGGAAAGGGTTGTATTCTCCAAGCACACTTTCAGCAGCACATTGTCCTGTCTACATGTGTATATGTACCTCTGCAAAGTCCTGAAATTGCTTGTGGTTTGAAACGATTTCATGTTGTACTTCGCCCAAACACCTCACTGTGCCAACCTCCTTCTAGCCCCCAATCTTGTTCGTTAATCATGCTGATCGGCGCTCTACAGAGTTTAATAAATAGCTAGAGAAATATAGTGACACATTGTGTCGAATGTAGGTCGAATGTCTTGACATTAATCTGTACGAGAAGATTACTCAGAAAGTGTATGAACTAAAAGATATACCCCGGGGATGAAAACGAAAGACTTAAATTGAAATATATATATTGTGAATTAAGTTTAATGTGTGCATATTTAGATGTATATTTATCGTTCCCAAGGTTGCTTTTGGAAAAGAAAATTCATAATTTTGATCATATACATGTATGCTACTTCAAAAACATTTATTGTCATTATTATATATATACAGATATGTTGTGAAAGTCCCTTCTTTGTAATGTTAGCGTCAGTTTATTTCACAGAAGTAGATGTCTTATAACAATGATTGGTCAGAAAATGTCACAGTGCTTACGGCTTCAGCGATGCCTCGTGGAAAATCGTTCCATATGAGTCATACACGTGGCTATAAAGACTTACAAATTGAATGTCTCTCTCTCACTGCCATGAGGCTACATTCCCAGTGAAACCAGGACGAGTGAGATACTGCAAGGAATATTTTATTGTGTATTGCTCCTGATGATTATTATTTTGATTTGACGAGGGGGCGACCATTTGTATTTTATGGGGGAGGGGCTGGAAGATTTTAAAGTAACACGTTTGCAGATGATTTTGGAGACAAAACTAGAATGCACGAGGCAAGACAAAAGTAGATAGTTTGCAGAGATATATACATTTGTTTTTATTTTTCGGTTTATAATGGTGAAATGTATTCGGGCGCAACATTCACATTGACTTAATCTCCAGGGCCGGATTCGGAGCTCAGAGCTTATGTGAATTAAGGACACTTTCGTTGGAGGATGCCCCCCGACTCCTTAAGAACTTTTAATTCACATCTGGATTTCAACGCTGCGGTATTGGTTGAATTTATTCATAGAAGTGAAAGCACCGGAGGGGGAGTACGAGTCTCCTGACTCGTTATGGGGTAAGAGCTGACCCCACCCCTCCAATTTCTTCACACGCAATCCCTCAGAACGCGTCTCCAACGATCTACGACCCATAAACTTCAGGGACCTAGGCGGCCTCTGGACCCTCGCCTGATTTCCTTTAATCGTTCCCCTACTGCACTTGTTTTCGTTGACCCCGTCATTATATTTCCTTATTTGGACCAGTTACATAACTCGCTTTGACTCAAATAAAGGAAGAAAAAATGTAACCCGCCTGTATGGAGCAGTTCTCGCTTCGCTCTTTGAGATTCAGCTTCTAGCACCTCTTTCACAAAATCCTGGATAAGTCCCTTCCCCCTACATTATAATACATTTCATAATTATGTTATTACATTAAATATCAAACGTAATATTTAAAACAATGAATAGCTTGTCGGCAGATATCTCAGAAGTTTAGATTGTCTCACACCATGACGTAAAAAATACGTAGTTTGCAAGAGAAACACATTCCAGACCCCTGAACTCTTTAACTTTATACTCGAAGATTGTGCACAGACAGAAAGGAAGCAAACGGGTCTTAAATTTGGTAATACTGCGCAGTGTTCTTTTTACTTCAAAGACTTAGCAAGTCTGTTAAAAAAGTGCAAATCTTATGTTTATAACTACACGTTAATGATGATGTCGCAACAAGTTTTGAGAAAAGCATTTAACTTCGTTTTTGGAGAGGAATTTGCACAAACGTGTAATTCGTCTTGTCTATTACTTGATCATCAATCCTTTTATCGCACTTTCAGAATCACAATTATGTGAATAGAGAGAAAATATTTCTTCGTCGTCCGTCGTTTTGGACAACTTAATTAGTCTGAGATATGTCCACCTTTGAGTGCACACGAGAAAATAAGATGATTCTGAAAAACGTTCAAATAATTGATCCGTTTAATCATTAAATTCTATCTTTTTTTGTACGAATTAACCTACATGTATGCTGCTGACAGTGAAAGAGTCTACAATACATTAAAAGAGTTACAAGACACCAGGACAGCTTGTAATTTATGTTCATTTCCCGTTTACAAAGACGTATAAAAATATACAGATGATTATTGCAGTCCATTGTTCATTATTCTTTCTTGTTGTCCTTTTTCGTCCTTCTGCGCATGATGATTCCAGCGCCACTAATATCTGGCACCATTAAAATACTTACAGAAGGAAATACATAATATCAGCACGGAACTGTTGGCTTGAGTTTGCGAAATCTACTTAAGGCTGGTACAGATGAACTATATAGAATGGACTGTACAGATGGACTGCATGGACTGGATGACTTAAGGCGATAAAGTCATCTAGCTACCGTTGATACAGATGAACTCTATAGAATATCGATGTACAGAAGAACTATAGAGTACGGAACTGGATGACTTGAAACTGTGCGATCGATTTGCGGCTGGTACAGATGAACTACATAGAGTACGATAACAGACGAACTATACAGTACGGAACTGGATAATTTGAAACTGTGCAATTTACTTACGGCTGTTACGGATGAACTATATAGAGTACGGAACTAAATATCTTGAGACTGTGACAGATGGTACATAAGAACCATATAGAGTACGACTAACTGTAGAATTAAGAACTATATAGAGTACGGAACTAAATACCTTGAGACTGTGAAATTATCTAGTTACAGATGGTACAGAAGAACTATATAGAGTACGACTAACTGTAGAATTAAGAACTATATAGAGTACGGAACTAAATATCTTGAGACTGTGACAGATGGTACAGAAGAACTATATAGAGTACGACTAACTGTAGAATTAAGAACTTTATAGAGTACGGAACTAAATATCTTGAGACTGTGCACTCATTTAGTTACGGTTGGTACTATATGGTCGAACTATAAGAAGAACGAACGTACAGACGAACTATAGATTGCGGAACAGAATGACTCGAGGTTGTGAAATCTACTTACGACTGGTACAGGTGAACTATAGAGAGTACAAATGTACATAGGAACTATAGAGTACGGAACTAAATATAGTGAGATTACAGATGGTACAGAGGTACAATTATAATTAGACAGCGAAGAGTCTGGCAACATTGTCTCCTCATTAAACTGGAGTGACCTGGGCCTGAAGGACTTGACGCGGTAAAACCACCAAGTTAAGGATGGTGCTGCAGATAATGTATAAGCTCGCAGCAGTCTAGCAGCATTAAAATAGTCCTGTTTGTAGCATAACTATCCTGGTAAACATATTAGAACACAAATACTTCAAACGGGTTCAATAGTCCAGTTTTGTTAAACAGTTAGATGCCGGGCTCGGCTCAACATCGTTTTTGGCTTTGTTTTAAAATATTCATTCCGTAAAGTTTAAAGGATTGTCCATTGCTAGACATCTTTGAACAAATCAGTGCATGCTAACGCTTATTTAGGATTTAATGGGTTTTGACTTTGGAGCCAGTAATATAAATGCGGATCGAAGAATAGGACAGACACGAATCAAATATTAATACGTTTGAGTAGTATATGTATAAAGTGTCCTAATGATAATAAAAATAGTGTGACATTTTAAGGTGTCATTTATGCTGCTGTTCTGAAGTTTACTTTCACCATTTTATTACTTTCAATTTCATCTCAGTAGGAGAGAGAAAAAGGTCATGATATTTCAGTTCGCAAATTATACCGTACCGTATACTGCAAGTCTAAAGAAAACCTACTTTTCTGAAAGTACACACTTAGTGCCAGATCAGGTGACATTTACATGATGTGGCACTGCAGCAGAGACCACTTTACAATAAATGGTTCGCGCTCCGGGTTTGAATCCAGACGCCGTCGTATCCGGACCCAGATCTGTAACCGATAAATTATTGAAAATTATCAAAACTTTGATGGAGAATATTCATTGCAACCCTTGCATCTTTTTTTAGCCTTTACAGTCTTGGATTAGCTACACAAGAAACTCAAATTGCAAAAGACGTCGTCGCGACCTGTAGAACACTTCACGAACGAGGTGGATGTTCAGAACATTTACGTAGGGGTATTTTTTGCAACTGGTCCTCATTTAATTTTAACTGAATACACCTGGAATAAAGGCTTCGTTGTAAGCAGTTAATTGAGAATTCTTATATTTTCCAAACTTTCGTACTTAATTGTAAGAAGTCAACATGAAATATCATTTTTTGTCAGCGATGTATTATTTCTGCCTGAGTTTTACAATGTTTGAAGTAGAGGCGTTATATTAAAACCATTATTTGCTCAAATAATTGGCTGAAACCTTGCGAGACATCGCTTGATCATAATTTCTTATGGTGATCCTAATTTGCTTGAAAGAAGTAATTTTATGTCTTTTCTTCATTGCGCTTCCTGTATTATATTTTCCTCGTGACTATTTCAAATACATAGGACATTACACGAATGATCCAATGCAGTACAAAGACATTAAAAACCGCGGCACAAGCCTGAGGTCATGATGTTGGCTTGTTAATAAGGACAAAGCAGTAAGATTTTTACTCAGGGCCTGGCTTGTCAGAGGATCCAATAAGAACCTTGTCGAAGTCTGACTTTAAAACGTT
>JAUELE010110553.1:0-14265 GCA_031471655.1 Diodora aspera
GACAGCTTTTTAGCAAAATCTGAGAGGTGCCATGTACGAGATACCCTGATTTTGGCTGTTTTCATATGGAATGACCCTAGGGTAAGTCTAATGCAGGTTGTGGTTTGAAAAATGTAAAACAATGACTGTTTCCTTCGTTGTTCCTTATGACTTTAATTACAACTAAATTTCACCAAATACAAAATTGTCATTGGACTAAAACTACATTCTACTTACATTTACACTTTAATTTGGGAGTACTAGGTAATAAACTAAAAACTCCTTAAAGTTTAATTTTAGATCGTTTATTTCCCTAACACTTCATGTAAATGACTAGTTAAATTGTTTTCCACATCTTCAGTGGTTGTGTGGTTGAGTCGGTAGCATGCGGCGATCACCACTAGCAGACTACCGCCTTGCCTCTATGATATAACTGAAGGCTGGCAGATTGCTGGGCCGACGTGCTAACCACTGCGCCATCCCGCACTCTCTCATCACAGATCAGGGGATTTCACATGTATCTGGTTGTAATTATCGTCAATTTTACATTCTTTCAGACGGGACACATTTCTCGAAGCGATTAAGCATGGGTGGTACCCTATCCAAGGGGGACCATGCCAGATTGATGAATTCGAAAGAGGCGAGAGAAGTTAACCAGCTGATATCCCAGAACTGTGTCATGGTGTTCTCGAAGACATACTGTCCCTACTGCAAGGAGGTGAAGAATCTGTTTAATAATATGGGAGTGCCTTTCCAATATATGGAGCTTGACATTCGCCACGATGGGCAAGAAATACAAGATGTCCTCCTAAAAATGACCAAAGCAAGAACGGTAAGCGACCTTACTGTTCAGATACAGTTGTAGGTAGAGCTGTGATGATTTATCGATTCCTCGATTAGTCACGATTTTAATTTTGAATCGATACGAATTGATACTTTTCAGGGTGAATCGATACAATAACGATTCTTACAGGAACAAGGGTGCTGGATGATGCAGTGGTTAGCGTGTCAGCCCAGCAATATGCCAGCCTGAGAGGATATGGTTCGAGTCCCGCCTGGGCACCTCTCTTTCATTCCAGAAAGACTGGAGCCCCGATACTGACGTGGTGTTGGTGAGACCGTGGTGATATGGCTGAAAAATTGCCTATAACCACGTAAAACCCTAAATCACTCACCGTAATGTGTCCGTCTAGTAATCTACAACACTTCAAAGATATATTCTGAAACTGGTGGTTAGCTTGTCAGTCGAATAATTTGCCAGCCTTGGCGCTTATAGGTTTCGAATCCTGTTTGGGCACCCCTCTTTCAGTCCAGAGTTTGACCCCTGGCATCATCATGACGTAGGTGACCCCATGGCGATATGGCTGAAAGATTGCCGAAAGCCACGTAAACTCCAAAAATCACTCACTCACTCTTAAATGGCACACTTACATCAAGGTAATATGGGTGAAATTGTGGTTGTTGAAGTTTGCTGAAAGCTATGGTATCAGGGATGTGGAAACACTATGGCCGACTCGTCCGACTCGGGAAATTTTGAATATGGACAAGTTAATTGTTTCACGCTTGTCGTCCGTGGACAAGTAGAAAATTTTAGTTACGTTTTAAAATAATACAATGAAACTGCACTTGCCGCGAGTATTAGATCCCCTGCGAGTGTCACTGCACATGTCCTCTCCACGTGCAAGCGTGGTTAAATTTGTGGAAGCTGATCTTAAAAAAAAGTACACTTCCCGGAATTAGAAGCGATGGGGAAACTCTCAACATTGTGATACTGCTTTAAATTAATGCACGGCGCTGTACGCAACTTTCTTTTTGCCTCGCTGTCATGCACGTTAGTTTGGAAGCAATGATAAGTTTCTAGTCAGAAAAGACGCAGTGGGAGAGTCTGGAAATAAATCTGATGCTGAAACAGAACCAAGTAAAAGAAAATCAAAATCTATGCATGATAGGGACTATGATAAAAAAACGCATTCGAAGATTTCAGTCAAGCTGGCTACAAGTTTTTACAAGGTACGAGCAGATGACAAGCACGAATGGACTGTACACTTCTGCAATGTTTCTGAAAATTCAATAAGTTAAAATAAAAGACAAAACCGTTAGCACATCAATTGACTTTATTACAGCATTTAGGTTGCTCGATTTAAACACACAGTTAAAGGTTGAGATGAGGTTTTCTGCTTGATTTAAGCTGTTAAAGTTTGGACAAGTGGAGTTAGGCTGGGGACAAGTAGATTTTGGCTGTTTACTTGTCCGTGGACAAGTGAAGAAAATTGGTATTTCCACACCTCTGGGTATGTTAAGTTCAAAATCACACCGCTATCGGTAATATTAATATACTAGTATACGCATGACAAAAAGTATCACAACACATGACTAGTAGTTTTTGTTCTCCAGAAATATATGAGGATCGCAGAAATTAAACTGAAATCCAAATTGCCAAAATTGATACATGTCCCCTTGGACACGTCCACTGTGATAAACATAGAGTGTTGCATTACTTTTTTCATTGTGTCAATGTCAAACTCTTTGAAAGACAAAATCGCAACAAATATATAAATATCTGTCCCATTAACAATATTTAAGATGGAATTTAATTTTCAGGTCCCACGGGTCTTTGTGAACGGCAAGTTCGTTGGCGGATGCTCAGAAACCAAAGAACTTCACCGAAACGGGGAGCTCCAAACAATGCTAGAATCTTGCGGGAGGTAGCGGGCATCCTTTGGAGGGCATCTTTTTCAGAATTTAATAGTCAGTTGGTTTTTATGCATCATTCTCCCACAAACATGGATCTCCACGCATGAGAATTTGAATTTGCAATAGTCAGAGGAGTTGTAACCATGATTTTACATTATTAAACTAACTACGGTAAAACTTCCAAAATTTTGAACTTCGAAAAATTTGAAGTTGATTGTTGACTTCAGCAGTTTCCAAATTTTGAATTTTTCGCTTACTTTTTGGTGTAAATTTCCAAACTTTTGAATTCTAACTTGGTTAAAGATGACTAGTGTAAAAAAATTCAAACACATCAAGGAGGATTTATTTATTTTTTCAGTTTGAAATTTTAGAAGTTTTACCGTAATGTTGATGTTTTCATAAATAATGTCTTGTTTTTCTATTTATATGTCATGCTCTGCTGATCAAGCGTGAACTACAAACTGCTGAGCAGATGGAAAGTCTGGTGACTTGTATGAACTTTATGATATGGCCAAAATAAAAAATGTGTATGTTTCCTATTACACAAGATTTCAAAATAGGCTTGACAGGTTATATTTTTTTTTCCCCCGGATACCTAGTACCTAAGGATATAAACTAAAGGGCCATTTTAAAAATATTCTTTGATGTTTTATAATGTTCACAATATTTGATGAACTTTTTGTACTCCAATTTTGCACAGTTTGTGTTGTAACATGAGAATAAAATGCACCAAAATTATGCACTGCTCTTTTTTTAAAATGATCTGTGGTGAGCATAGGCTCAGAAAAAAGTTTGGTGGCTTTGAACTAGGGTTGTTTTGGTAGCTGGAAACATATTTCTTTCTTGGCCTTAATTTTGTGTACACTTGAACATTTTAATTATGAATTAGAAAAAGCAAAGAGGTTCTGTTACATTGAATGAAATGCTACTAAAATGGCATTTTTAACAGTTTTAATATTGTTTATTTATCCTCGGTACCTAGACTGCCACAATATCACAAGAGCCATTATCACCATTGTTGGTTGTTTTATTGGAGCAACCAAACATTTTATTTTAAACATTGTTCTAAGGAACGTTACAATAATAATTATTAAGTTTTAATAACTATCTTTTCAACTGAAATAAATACTAGGTTTGTTATTGTCCAATTTTTGGCGAGATCCTATCAAAATTAAAATTTGAATTTTTTTAAATTTTTTTTTTTAAGTAACAATGGTTGGGGGAGGGGACTACAGGGAATCCTAACCCTCTTGTTGCGGAAAAATGTGGTGTCGGGAAAACATTTGGCAAAAAAAACTGTGTTTTATTGGGTAATTAGCAAATGATCTCGTTCCTTCCCCTTCCCCCACCCCACACCCTACACCCTCCATAATTGGGGATCTCAGGCTCCCCTTTGGGAAATTCCTGGCATCACCCCTGCAAAGTAATGACCATGTTAGGCAAATACAAACTTCTTTTATTTTTTGTTCCCTGAACTCATATATTCAATCTTTGTCCGAAAAGACAACTTCCCGAGTGACTGTTCAGGCGACTTTTAAATTACCCCATAACGCGATTTCAGAGATGAATTGTGTGCAGTGTAAGATACACATAATTGAAAAGTAACAATATGTGATTATTTCTATTCAAATATACGATATCTTGTTATTGTTATGTTTGTGATAGATGTTGTTTGAATTTCACAATTTATTCAATTTTAATTAAAGTTATCAATTTACATTTATCAAAGATTTCTTGATACGATCTTGCTGTTAGCTGATTTTCACTATTCTTCAGTCTCACAGTCAAAACCCTGAAATTACAATGATATATCTGAAATACTGCTGAAAGTTACCTTTAAATTACAAACCAATGATTTAAAAAAAGGATGGTTAAATAAATTAACCTTTTGAGTGCCGTCTTCTTTAGAGATTTGTAACCCTACAGTTGTTATACTGGGTGGATAGTTTTGCTCTGTGGCGAGGTTTTATGGAAACTGGGGCAAACATTTTTAAACTTTTTTGGCATTTAGTGGTGGATGGCTTTGAAAAAACATTTCAAAATGTTTTGGCACTGAAAGGGTTAACTTACTTATTTGGTTAAATCATTGTTCAGCATATTTAACAATTATAAGGCTGGGCTCTGATTATAATTTATCTCGGTGCATGTCTGAGCTCAAACATTGTTTTTATTGTATCAGTATCAGTATCTCTCATTTTGACCTGTTGTGGTTGGCAAACTTTGGAATACAAACTTCTGATTTGCAATGAAAGTTATTCAGCATGTGTTAAGTTGGACCATCAACAGTTTATGAAACTTCTGAAAAATTGTTGCTGGGATGCAGGATGGCACAGTGGTAATTGTGTCGACTAGAGGTGTGACGATACAAGGATTGTGCGATACGTTACGTATCACGATATTGCCCTTGCGATACGATACATATCTCGATACTCTATACACTCCTATACACTCATTTACATTCCATCTCTAAACCTAGTTCAGGCTCAGATCTATGTGAATTAAACAATAAACAAAGTATTCAGACCTTGTTTCTTACCAAAAATTAATAAAACATTGCAGGGACCATTAATAACCATTCTGGTGCACAAAAAATCTGAATTATGCGGAACACATTCGGAACATTTTTCACACTAAAATGTAAACAAATGTATCTTAGCAGTATCGATACAAAGCGAAATATCACGATACAATTATCACGAAATTGAGAATCGCGATAATCACGATATCGATATATTGTCACACCTCTAGTAATCAGGTAATGCGCAAGATGCACATCCAGCGAAAAAAACACAATTTATAAAAGAGATCAATAGAAAGAAATGAGCAAGCAAAAGATCCTATTTTAGTCATCTTGTACGACAAGCATTTGTTACTGGGGTCCCGTCCTTTCTAAGTGACACCACGTCACTCCTTTTAAGCCCTACAAGGCGATTTAAAAAGGAAATATTACTGTAACGAAGCTCTTAACACTAGCAACTCCAAAACTTACCAAGAGCAGGCTGAATTTATTGATGGATATATTATATCAATTTATTTTGCATCCAGTGTTTGTCACCAATATCGATTTACCAAACCGAACAAAGGACGATCTTCCGTGTTGTAAGTGTTCTATTTACATCCAATAGCTAATACAAACACTTGACCGTTGACCTCATCAGCTGACTTGATACGGGCGTTGCCAAACATGTCGCGGCATTTCCGTCAGGATACCGCTTACATCATTCTCCACGGTGATCCAGATATTGTGGCAAACACGCACACAAACGCACACTCCCTTTCACTTCTTTCAATTGACTAAAGTGCTAATTGCTATAATTGTCTTAATTCCGAATACGAGCGTTCACACAGAATTCTAAATATAAATTTGTCGTAAATGTAATGAAGAAAATAAATGTGAGTACATTTTTAGAAAATATCCAATTTGACAAGATAGTCATCAACGACGTAAACTACTGACATCTTCACGCTGCCTAGTTTTCAACATAGCTATGCAAATCATTTGGTTCAGTTAAAAGGAATACATACAATCTTTATATCTATATCATATTACTTCCGAGTGTTGCGGCGTATAGGCTACCGTCAATTCTTATTCAAATGTCTGCCGTAAACACCTAGTCAACACGCCTCTCGAAATAAATTACGCCTGCCTGGGACAAAATTGTAATGCCTGCAGGCCTGGATTAAACATAAAAAGTCGAAACTGATTATGACCCAAATTGATACAGTAACGTAGACAACTAAAACGTGTTTCAAACACCTCAATGAACACAATTAACGCATTATGTCTGCTCTGAATAAAGGTCTGGTAAAAACGTCTACTGAAAAAATATCCGACGTGTAAATAGGGATGTACGGTACTTCTAAACAAACAGTCCAACATTCACTCTGCCACATTCATTACTTACCTGCAGGTTCAGGAGATGTTCGCCAGAAAACCACGACCAGGACGAGCCGGGAGCCCGATGTTTAGCACTACAAGGCACCTCAAGCTGTACTGGGTGTGGTCTCCCAGAATCCCCACCCTCCCTCTAAGCACAGATATCTGCGATAGCGAGGGCGCTATGGGTGGGGCCCGAGAAACCGAGAACTGGATCCCAAGGCGTAAAAGCCCCGGGGAGAACGAAGTAAGCGATATCACTCTGGGAAATGTTGCGGCACATCTGACAACACCCGTTTCCAGTCCGCCATGTTGATGACGTCACCGGTCGGGTGTTCCGCGGCTTGCGGGAGAAGCAGTTCTGACGAACAGAGAGTCGCCTCGTGCTTATATACCTTCTGGTGACGTCATTCGCTATAAATAGTGTTGCCACGCGGCTCGACTGATGCACCACAAGATAGAGGTTAACCTCTACGTGCATAATTAATCATGTTCAAAGTAGCTAGATTGGTAAACATACACCGGTATATCATATCTGGTTGCGCAACTACTTTACATGCATCTACATGTACATGTACGTGTAGGCACTGACTTATTTGCTAATCATCAAACCCGCGTCACAGGTGACCAGATTCAATTCGCCCGGCGAGGTTAACCGCGACAAACATACCGTATTTCCTCAACGAACCGTCTATTTACTTTATTGGACGCTGTTTTGCTAAGCTGAACAATAAACGTTAAACTAAAATGACTGAAAGTGAGAAGAAAGTATGTCGAGGAAAGTCTTAAATTTAAAATGATTCTATACCGACGTCCAAAAGAAAGTATACAGAGAAAATATATCACTACCTTTACCAACTCTTATTTTGGGGCGTCTCTATTCATAAAAAATATCTTACTTTCGTGGAGTTTCATTTAGTGTTCATGTTGGTAAACCAACTCTCCCTCTTCAATTAATATCTTTGAAAAACGCCAACTTTTGTTGCTCTTATCAACCATCTTTGAAAGTCGTGGTGTACGTTCTTTTTGACGTCATTATTGAAAAAGGTCGACATTCTGCTCAGAATAATAGCACAGTGGATCACGAGGTTAAGCTAGATGACCGACAATATTTCACCAGTCTAATTGTAGTTTACCAAGTCCTAATTTCTATGGTCAGGAAAAGGTGTTTAGTATGTGCGTCGGTTTAGAGACGCAAGTATGCCAATATCACACGTGGCACCGTTGAAGTCAATTCTAGGGGTTTTTTTTCTGTCCGAGTCCAAATTATTAACTCATGTAAATTAATTACTCACTGAGTGATTATATTCATGCACTGGATTGTATTTGTATTATATGTGAATCTAGTACTCACTGATTGATTATATTCATCACTGGATTGTATGTGTATTATACGTAAATTTAGTACTCACTGAGTGATTAGTTTCATCACTGGATTGTATTTTTTATATGCAAATTAAGTCCCCACTGAGTGATTATATTCATCACTGGATTGTATTTGTATTTTATGTAAATTAAGTACTCACTGAGTGATTATATTCATCACTGGATTGTATTTGTTGTATGGACATCATATATGACGTGAAAACTCAGGAAACATTAATATATTTATTGTTAGCAAAGTTGGTCAATCTGTAAAATATATTGGGCTCAAAGTACGAGTATCTGAGGGAATCATGCAATCTATTCATTTCCTCCAAACTTGCCTGAAAACTATTTGTTTTAAACATCTTCCAGTCCCCCATTAAAATCAAATAGTCGCTCCCTAATTTAGGATTGTACATGTAATTTACTTTCACGTAGTTCCGTAACAGATATATTGTGTAACACACAACACGTGTACATTTCGTGTACAGAGAGAAAGACGAATTTTGATATCCGATATTGCGCAAGTTATGTACACGATTAGTATTATTGGGTTGCAGAAGAATATTAAAAGTATTATATATCACATCTGTGTATACATCTACATGTACTTAATCTTTGAACAAGACTTTGATCACGTAAAAGCGTCCATTCAAAGCTTAAGGCAGTGATCATCTGGTTCGCTTGGCGTCATCAGTACCCGTTGTAACTCTCAAGTTTCACTGCATCCATTCCAAATAAAATGAAATTGTAAATCAGTCAAGTTAAATTTCAAAGTAAGTCAAATTCGCATTGTCAACTGTTTTTGAAAGTAAATGTATCTTGTTGAGTAAAAAAAATAAGTGCTGATCCGTTGCACATTATCGATGTCAGCTAGGGAGCGACCATTTGATTTTTAGGGGGGGGGGGGGGCTGGAAGATTTGTTCCTTGCAAACGATTTATTTATTTCATGGTGTGAAACAATCTATTTTTTCTTAGATTATTGCAAACAAACTATTTATTTGAATTTGTTTTACTAATTTTTATATTTGATGTAATTACAGCAATATTAAATGTATTAAAGGGGAGGGTCAGGGGTGGGCTAGGAGTGTTGTAGGCGGGTTCGGGAGTATCCTTACCAGGAGATTTTTAATTTAAAGAAGCACTGAGACGCATTCCCCTGCCTTTAATTTTGTCAAAATGAACTTTGTAACAAGTTCAAATAAGACAATATAATTACAGAAACGACAAAAGCAGTTGCAGATGGGGAACTCTCCCAGATCAGGCGAGGGTTCCAGGGAGACGTGTTCTGAACGATTTCTAGTGAATAAATTGGAGGGGGGGGGGTGTCATCAGCCCTTTACCTTTAAAGAGTGAGGAAACTGGAGTTCCCCCTCCTCCGCTTTCACTAATGTGACAAAAATTAACCAATTCTGCAGTGCTGGAGTCCAGATGTGAACTGAAAGTTGTAGGGGAGTCAGAGGGCTTGCTCCCACGGAATTGTTTTTAATTCATAAAAGCTCTGAGACGCGTTGTTGAGTCAAAATGAACTTTGTAGCTTGTAAATAATGTCAGATAATTGCCAGGCTTCACTGAACTTTGAAAAAAAAATGAAAGGGACGCATTCCATAATTATATACTGTAACAGTTTTAAAAAAATGTATTTTTTTCTGTGCAAACTATTTATTTTTTCTCTTGACTCATGCAAACTATATATTTTCTCAAAAATCGTCTGCAAAGTATTTATTTTTTAAAAAGTCCAGCAAGAAATAAAAATCAAGTGGTCGCTCCCTTGCTTAAAAAATATACAAGAGAAAGAAAGAAATTTCAGTGGTGAGTCAGTCGACATGCAACTGGACGATAAATTTTGGACTGGAACAAAAGAACATGGCTGGTGTGTGGCGTGGAGAGTCAATGCAACACAGAACAAAGACCACCACCATATGGCTTAGAAAGGTCGGCCACCACCGCCACAATGCATATATTGTTTGAACGCGAATATACAAACAATTGGTTAAAACGCCGCATAAACTAAAAGCAGCTTTGAATCAAGTCTTGAACAGTTAATCTTAAGCGCATAAACCTATGATTTGCACCCTCGGAGTTGTTGTTATTTGTTTTGGGTTTTTTAATGGGGGGGAGGGGGGAGGGTAGTGAACTTCTTGTCCAAAAAATGACCCCCTGGTTAAACCGACCCTTCCCCCCTGCCATAAAAAATACAAACAAAAAAGGTTGACACTACTGGTAGTTGCCCGAATCTTGAGGCGTTGTTGCTCGAATTCTGAGCAATTTTACCCGAATCCGGAGGGACAACTGCCCCCCCCCCCCCCACCCACCCCGGCTCGCACGCCTATGCTTTTAAAAGCGTAATGGCTGAAGGACATGCATCAGGTCAGCTGAAACGAAACAAACCTGAACCACGCGGGCACTTGTCGCTAAAGATCTGAACAAGGCTTCTCTACAATAATTTGAGTTGTCAGTCTCGTGAAAAATTGTATAATCCAATCAGGATATAAATCCATTTGCTTCATATAAATATAGAATTAATATTTAATCCAATATTGTATTTACCCTATGACAACAAAAAATGATGTAAAACGACAAGGAACACTGACAACATTTTTTTTTTCTGGCCCAACATTACACTCGGAACGACCATCGAGTTACTCACCCCCAATGTCTGCCATTGCGGACTATTTTCAAATCAAAGTGTCCAATATCGGTCACAAAGCGCGGCCTCCACGGTATTTGGATACACTTATTCATGAATATAAATTTATGAACAAATATTGTTGCTAAATATTTGCAAATAGTTGCAAAGTGACTTTGCTAATTTTGCATTTTAAATGATATTATTTCATAGGCATACATCATGTAGTTCTCGTAGGCATTTAGTTGTGAGCTGGCGGACTTCCGGACTGAGGACATCTGTAAACGCATCCGTCCATTCACGCCCGAGTGATTACTGAAACGTGAAGAAAGTTCCGGTTGCCGTACATTGATGCGTGCATGTTGTTGGCAAGCCACAAATATAATAATCTGATGTATTGTCTAATAAACGGGATATGTTTTTTACAACCTTACTATACTGACGTCCAAAAGAAAGTATACCAAGATTTTGAGAGACTATTGAATAAATTCACAAATGCGTTGGATATACAAAAGATATCCCTTCAAATCTTGGAAGGTTTATCAATGAGATGATGTCAATCAAATTATACTCCCCGAAATCCAAGCATCCTTTTAATCAACTATGGCATGAAGACGTAAGACAAAATAATTGAAATTATTGAGTATACTTTCTTTTGGACGTCAGTATAGTATATCAGTCTATGCTTATATATAGGGTTTGACACTTAACTTCTTTTGAGTAGTATACTAAATATACTAATGATAATATAAAGCCTATACTGAGTAATCATTCGCGCTATATAAGAAGACTTATTATTATACATGCATTATAGGCCCCTTAAAATAGGCCCGACTGCCCTTCCCTCCCCACCCCCTCCCCCCAACCCCACCCCACGGGTCTGCTTATACAAATCCAAACTCCCATGATTTTACTCGCTGCAAAAGCTTTCCAACTCGCTCGTTGGTAAAAAGGTATTAATTTCCAGTGCTTTCTTGAAATGTGATGTAAACATGTCTAATGTTCATAGGGTTCGTTTATATGTTTGTCGCAGAATAGAAACCAGATGATCTGAAAATGATTTGTAAACTGATCGAAGACACATGTTTTCCAACAATGTTAATGTTCACTCTTGAAAATAATGTACGTTTTCAATCGAATCGACAGATGGTCGCTTCGCCACATTTTGTCACCCACCACGTCAAGAAAATTTCAACGGTAAAACCTCACATTTCTTAATAATCAGTCACAGATAAACCCAGTGAGGTTTCATTTTCCGAGTGGTGTTCGTCGATCAATTCGATCATTGAATTATATGCTCCATGTGATTCTTCACACTCTCGCGTTCGGTTTAAATTTTTATTTAATTCCTCTGTAAAATCTACTGTGTAACACTCGTTAAACGGAAACACACCAGGTTTATCTCCCGAAATATTGTGTGTATGTAGCTTATAGTCATCCAGTGGGGTTGTGTATACGTTACCAAGACCGTAGCTCCTTTATTGATACGTACCCTTCTAGTCTCACATCCTAGACTGTAGTTCAGTCTCCTTTTCACATAGTAGGTGTATAGAGTGTTCAGCATAATATCATTCAATTTTCTTGAAGTTTCTCCTTATTAATCCATATTATATTCTGCAAAAATCATCCAAATTTGAAAAGAAATAAAATAAAATATTTTTTTAATAAATATCTACTTCATATATTATTTTATTATTTTAGGTCTTGTAAGAGATTAGAACCTCTGGTGCTGCATTGTATATAATTATCGATATCATGATGCCTTTTATTGTACTATATTCAGCAAGTCGGCACTTTCTATTTATTTTGTGTTCCCAGGTCCAAAGTTTCTTCCGAGGCTGGTTGTGTAGGAGGAGATGGAAACAGATCGTGGAGCTGTACATCCGGTCTCCGCATGCTGAAAGTATGAGGAAGCGGAACAGCATTGTGTTCAGCATGGTGGAGTGTGAAGAAGATTACAACAGACAGCTCTCATGTCTGGTCACGTGCTTCCTTCGTCCGCTGAGGATGGCTGCAAGTTCCAAGAAACCACCGATATCACATGAAGATGTCAACTCTATTTTTCTAAATAGGTAATTATTGTTTGTTTATTCATATTCATGATTATTAGCCATAGTGGTGGATTAACCATTAGGCTAGGGGCACGGAAGAGGGGGCGCAATCCAAGCCGCCTGTTAGTCGCTAAGGGTTAACTTTCGCATAACCATCACTTTCCGAACAAGAACCCAATTTCAGCTCGGTGGACTGAGGCAATTTACAAGCAGAGCCACTTGCCTAAGATGACAGCACCGGCATTGCCAGTGCCTCAATGCGAGGCAGGGTGAACCCTTGAGAACCTGGAAGCTTTACAACCCGAGCCGTTCAGCCATCAAACTAATCTCCGGTCTGGACTTTGCTTAACTTCCCAAGCTCGTGACTTGCGCGCGTGGCACGAGACCAACTCACCTCGCTATGATATGAAGCGCGACCTTGAGAATACCCTTGAAATAACAATCTCTTCAGTGGTCGGTACCGAGATAATCGCCGAGCGCAGCAATGCAGATCGTAACTGGGGTTGCCGTCAACGCCAACTGACATTTCTGTCAACGTGCACGTTGTGCACGTGCAAATTGTTATTTCTGATGCACGTTACAACCATGGGCATTTCATTAAAACGTAAATTGACTGTGTAAACCAATTTGATTGGTAAATGTATAAATCAATCGTTCTCTGGATTGGCAAAACTATCCAGTAACCCTGTCAAATTTTGAGTAGTATATATTGAAATTTGCAAGGCACTTTACCATTTCGGTTGTTAACATAAACGTAGTCCTAATGATGTTCAGTGGGAATATTGATAGATTTGCCTATTATTGTTATTATTGGCATACCTACGAAGACTTAACCCAACTTTGTCCTTTATTTCAGCGAGACGTTGCTCTTCCTGCATCAAATATTTCTCAAAGGATTAACAGCAAGACTTGAAAACTGGCCAACTCTAGTTCTCGGTGAGTATAATACACCATCTGTACACGACAAAAATTAGTTGAGCCAATCATAAACCATCCGTCAAATACCCTGGACTCACCCCTATTCACGACGATCGTTTCGAAGCGAGCGGTTTGACCAATCAGTGAAGCTTCTACAGCGAAAGATTGCGTCCAATCATGTTGCGCGTCTTTCCTAATACTCGGTGAAGTAAAGACGTTATGTGTTTAACTTTGTCAAGAGTTACTTCTCGTGCAGTTATGTGACATTTTATTGGATGTCTATATTAAGCATTTTTGGACTTTCTATTCTCGCAAAACGATCGTTGTGAATAGGAGTGAGTCCAGGGTATTTGACAGATGCAGACAGGAGTTAATTATAAGCTGGATTTCGAGGATGGTTGAAGTTGTATTCTTGCAATAAGTTAACACCATTGTGTGTGTTGTTGTTTCAGTGCTCTAAATGTCAATCCAGTGTGTTTGGCTTGATGTAAAGTTCCCTAACGTCAAACTTCGTCTTTTTAAGAGTTGTTTCTGATTGGCTAGGATTTGTAACTTTTGAAGGTTAATTTCTTGATCTTGTCAAGATTGTAACAGCTCTAATGTTTTACATTTTAAATACCCGTGAAACGTATACAACTCTTGTTACAGGCGATCTGTTCGACATGCTCCTGCCAATGCTAAATATATACCAGGAATATGTGCGAAACCACCACTACAGCCTTCAGGTAAGAACCCTCTTGCATAATCAGCC
>JAUELE010110664.1:0-14602 GCA_031471655.1 Diodora aspera
CGGGGAAATCCTGGAGCCACCCCTGTTACGTATACATGTACTGCAGATTGTGCTGCTTGTCGAGCCACCGTGCTTCTTGAACCCAAATTCGTATATTTTAGGAACGCTTCATTGCCTCGCAGTAGCAGTAGTGGTGGTAAATACTAGTAGTAGAATTAAGGGCGCTGCATTGCCTAAGTCCTACGCTTCTTGTCTCCCTTGCACTGTGATGTCCCTTGCGACGTTTATAGGTACTGCAATTAGATTGAGAAAATCAAGGTAAGTTTTAGAAGTGCTCAGTTCTCTCGAATAATTTGTAATTTTGTTGTAAGAAGATTCATTATTATTATATGAAATTTTAGTATGTCGACTGAATTGTAATTCACATGATTCCGTCAAATAACATTACCGGCACTGTTAATTCTGTTCAGTACGTTCTTTCAGGATTTTAGGATATTATTTACCGTAACCATTGAAGTCTATGCTGCACACACACCCTTATTTCCCAATCGCGGTCTAAACTAAACTCATTTAGAATCCAACTTTTATAAAACCTGGCTTTGGACTAATTTATCTGAAAACAGACCATACATAATAAATATTTTTCATTATCTGTGACAACTCATTTTTATCAATTGATCTTGACTAATATGTATTTAATTAAGTCGTATTGGCAAGGATGTATTGAATCCGTGTGTGTTTGTGTGTGTGTCCAAGTGTCCCAAACTTCTGATTGACATTTTCATTTTTAATCATTTCTGTAAGTCGAATAACCCCACTTAGAATGTGGCCCCAGTGATCTCGGTGCTTTCACTTTTCTTTCTGTCGAGATCATTCATGAACTCTCTTTTCATTCAGTGTGGCTGAAATATTGCCTTTGCAACGTAAAACATCACCTCTACTCAACGCAGCTTTCAGATATTTATGTTCATAGTTACCATGTCTGATTTGAAGGTGATTCCTTTTATAAAACAGTCACCACTCCTTGCAACGGTAAAATATACTCGGGGATAATATAAGGGATCACATATTGTGTCATGTCAATGGTAATGCTTGATCCAGAGCATCCACAGACGATGTCAGGAGGTCTGTCTGTCTAATGTTATGTATGTTACCAGTGTAATTATGATTCTGGTGATAAAGGTTATTTTGTAAGTATTTCAGTGATCTTATATTTTTTACTTCGGTATATTTGGCATCTGACTGATGATGAAGGTGACGATGACGCCGACAATGATGATGATGATGATGGTGGTAACTTTGGTGGTGATTATACATTAGGCAGGAGAAGAAAAGAAGAATAAGGATGCTAAGGATGATGATGATGATGATGATGATGATGATCATAATGAAATTTAGATGATGATCATCATCGTCATCATCATCATGGTGGTGGTGATGATGATGATGAAGATAAAGATGATGATCATCATGACCATGATCATGATTGTGGTGGTGGTGGTGATGATGATGATGAAAATAAAGATGATGATCATGAACATGATGGTGGTGGTGGTGGTGGTGATGATGATGATGAAGATAAAGATTATGATGATCATCATCATGATCATGATGGTGGGGGTGGTTACGATGAAGAAGAAGAAGAAGACGATGATGACGATGATGATGTAGGAAAAGAAGAAAGACAGCATTTCTCATATGTTTAATACAATGCGGTCGGATGGAATAACAGGTTACACACAACCACAAAAGCTGAACTCAAATGGGATTTCCTAATTGATTTTTCACAACACAAGCTTACTTCTTTTCCGAAGCTTTTAGCCATAGCGAACCTTTATCTTCCTTAATAAGTTCCCAGGAGGTCAACCGCTGCTACCAAGGCACCTGCTCATCTCATCGACCTGTCTTCATTCTAAAGGTTAAACCAATTTCTTTTATCCTGGCAGCTAAGATCTTATAACTCTTGGTATAAGCAGTGTTTTATCTGGAGCTGTAACATGAAAACAACCCTTTTGCAGTAAACTATACTACTACATTGTTGTCAAATTACGAAGGTAAATGCACACTGGAGAAACATCATTCGAGACTAGTTTTCTCCCAAAGCATCAACTGTCAAAATAATCTCTCAATAAGTTTCAGCTATCTGTTCAATCTTATCGTATCAACAGAAAGCAACTGTCTTTATCTGTTGAAACCTTCAAGGCCAAGTTCTTCACTGACCTTTTCAGGCGATTCTACCCTACATATGTATATTAATGGTAAAATGTATGGCTAAAAGCAGTGGAATATTCACTGGCACTTTATGAAATGATAAAATGCAAATTTGTTTGTTTTATTTGGGTTTATTTCATTGAAGAGTTGCTATCATGTTATGTTCTGATTGGAAATCTGGGGTTGGAACCAGTGCCATCAGGGTGAGGCACGTATCACCAGCAACAACAGCATAACACAGTAGCATACATCACTTCATCTTCGAAATCCAGGACCTAATGACGTCTGTCAAATACCCGGGAATCACTCCTATTAACGATGATCGTCTCTAGGCGGGCGTTTTGACCGATCAGTGAAGCTTCTATGTAGCTTGGGTCCAAGCATGTGGCGCGTCTCCTAGCGAAGTAAAGACGTTATGTGTTAAAATTTGTCCAGAGTTACTTCTCGTGCAGTGAATGCGACATTTCATTGGTTGTCTATATTTAGCAGATTTGTGCTTTCCATACACACAAAAAGACCCTAGTAAATAGGAGTATATCCAGGGTATATGACAGACGTTGGCAGTGTCATTCTGCCCTGGATTTCGAGGATGACACCACATGAAACTGCCACAGACTATATTACACTACGATATACTGCAGTGTACATTAAAATACACCAAACTAAGTTACACGAAACTATTAAAGACCAATCAGTGTTGCACTCAGCGTTGCACTATAATACATAATATATTACGCTATACTAAATTATAGGAAAACAACCATACGCTACGTTGTACTACACAAGAATACTTATGTACACTACACTTCACAGGACTACATTACACTCAACTACAATACACTACACTACTGTACGTTACGCTACGCTATGCTACACTATATTTAGAGTCATGTGCACTGCACTGGACTCAACTACAATACACTACACTACTGTATTTTACACCACGCTATGCTACACTATATTTAGAGTCATATACGCTACGCCGCACACAACTGCACAACACTACACTACACGAGTGCATACCAGGCTGTCCTACACTACATTGAGTTAATTCCATTTTAAAACCATTTTTTATTAAATTTATCAATTTTTATAAATAATTTGGACACACAGTATTCTTTTACGAGGAGAATGGCGACACACAAGCGAGTGCACACACACACACATTCACTCACGCACAGTTTAAGTCGCTTCAAACAGTTTTGACATACATTCTCCATATGCTTAATTAAGTTTCCGTTTCCGCGCCAGCTGGGGGACTTTACTTGGATCTCATGATCAATTATAGGATCACCTTTAACGATAGATCATCAGAACTAATTGTATTGACACAATTTGCACAAGCTCTCAGGGCTAGAGGTCACAAGTTTGTAGGTGGAGATATTTACAGAGAGAACTCAGGGAAACGAGTCTAGTTTAGTACCAGAAATTTAAAGATGCGTTAAATGTCAGATTCCGTGTTTAATACACCATCCATTATAATGGTATTCTACCACAAATATGCATTTAATAATCTATTAATCAGCCTTCAAAAATCTAAGTAGATGGATCCAGGATTTCTTGGGGATTATGTGGAAATTTTGAAGAATAAACATGCCAAATGGTGCCATCTTACATTTCATGAGATGGGAGTGGATTTGACGGGGTGTTGGCACGTACATCTAGTGCTCTCAGTACCCAAACCCCTTGGACCCGGATATGTAAACAGTTTCAACGCTAAACATTAATGTACAGATGTCATTTGGAGCTTTGGTACTCGTTTTTCACGAGTATTTTCTTGACAAACGCTATACACAAAAAGAACGACGTAGCGATTCCGAATGACTGGAAAAGCTTTCATTTATAGCGAAATGCTAAATTTACATATGATAGCCTACACCGTCATTCGAAAATATAAAAATTGAACAGATCGATTTTCAGAATTACAGCATAAAACATAACATTGTTACAGGGTAAAGTGATTCGCGGATGTACACGGCTTCATGACAATTATGTTGATGTCAACAGCAGCAAGACTGGATCCATCATTATCAATCTATAGACACCACAGGGGCGTACGGGGAGTGTGTGGGCGGGTTTGCGTGTGTGCGAGGGCTTTAAATGAATGAATTTGTTTGTTTAGTCAATACAAGCTATGTATAACTTAAATGCCTTAAATGTGTCTTAAATGCTCCTTTAAGCATATTTTCAGTGTCTCTTTTTCTTGTCCTATGTTCACTGACATCATCACTTTATTTTTGCATTGGACTTGAGGACGTATGCAATGGAATAAGCCTTATGTTACACCTCTGAAACTTCCTGTGTACGCCCCTGAACTCCTGACTTTTGTCAGGACCCTAAGGTTGTAAATTTCTTCAAATGTTATATATGTAAACTCAGAGGCAGGTTAGCATTCCTGGGACTATATTGCTTTTCCTAATCGCAAACGAAATGGCTGTTTAGTTTTCTGTGCATTGACTCAGGGTCTTGACAAAGATCTTTCCTGACTTCTACACGCGTGTCAGATGTACATGTATTTCGTTTCATTTTGGTGAAGTGCTCGAACATTTTTTAAAAATTGGAGTGATAGTTTTAGTCAATATTCGTCATGAAGCATACTTGTTTCAGTTGAATTGCTGTTATACATGTACGTTGCACGCCAATTGTTCAGTGATAATGGCAGGAAACCTACAAGAGACACACCGAGGACGAAGACAGAATGTGATAGACAGAAAGAAATGGGAAAGAAAACGATCCCCAGTTTGGTATCGTATATAGGAAAAGCATTGAGTTGCTGGTGTCCGTTATTTCCTCAATGACCCAAGGTCACTCCTCGAAGCTAAGAGGCGCGTTCCTGCTATGCCACTTGTTGCTTTCGTCTCGATTGAAATCAACAAGTTCTTCAACTTTCCGAATGTCCAACTTTCGACTTGGAGCAAATTCGACCACTCTCGCGATGCCTGCTGCAGACTTGCCACTTTGAATTGCATGTCTCCGCAATTTAAAATCGCTGTCATTTTGCAGGGGATAGTACCGAGTCTGCAGCGGTGCGCAACAGTACATGTAATTATCAGTCGCAAACATATTTGATCTTTGAACCACTCGAATTGTTCAATCTTTGATCGGTCGCCTAGTGTGCGATGGCTTGCGACAGCATTTCGGCGAGATTGTATAGCTTAACCTTGATCAATGCGCGCACATGGATCACATGCGGCAATTTGGAATGGGGAAAAAGAATGGTGTTCTGATGGAAATGTAGGTGCACACTAGAGCGAGCGATCAGATTGATGGTTTGTTTCCTGTAGGTGCACCCTAAACTGAGCGATCAGATGTGTGGTATGTTCCCTGTATGTCCACACTAGAGTGAGTGATCAGATTGATGGTTTGTTCCCTGTAGGTGCATACTAGACTGAGCGATCAGATTTGTGGTGTGTTCCCTGTAGCTCCACAGTAGAGTGAGCGTTCAGATTGATGGTTTGTTCCCTGTAGGTGCACACCAGAACGAGCGATCAGATTGATGGTTTGTTCCTTGTAGGAGCACACAAGGGCAAGCAATCAGATTGATAGTTTCTTGCCTGTAGGTCAACACTAAAGCAAACGATCAGATTGATGGTTTTTGTCCTTGTAGATGCACACTAGAGCGAGCGATCAGATTGATGGTTTCTTCCCTGTAGGTGCACACTGGAGCAAACGATCTGATTGATAGTTTCTTGCCTGTAGGTCAACACTTGAGCAACCGATCAGATTGATGGTTTTTGTCCTTGTAGATGCACACTAGAGTGAGCGATCAGATTGATGGTTTTGTTCATTGTAGGTGCACACTAGAGCGAGCGGTCCAATTAATCGTTTGTTCCTCGTAGGTTCACACTACAGCGAGCGATCAGATTGATGGTTTGTTCCCTGTAGGTGCACACTAGAGTGAGCGATCAGATTGATGGTTTGTTCCATGTAGGTCCACACTAGAGTGGGCGATCAGAGTGATGGTTTGTTCCTTGTAGGTCCACACTAAAGCGAGCGATCAGATTGATGGTTTGTTCCTTGTAGGTTCACACTACAGCCAGCGATCAGATTGATGGTTTGTTCCTTGTAGGTTCACACTACAGCCAGCGATCAGATTGATGGTTTGTTCCATGTAGGTTCACACTAGAGTGAGCGATCAGATTGATGGTTCGTTCCATGTAGGTCCACACTAGAGTGGGCGATCAGAGTGATGGTTTGTTACCTGCAGGCGCACACCAGAACGAGCGATCAGATTGATGGTTTGTTCCATGTAGGTGCACACTAGAGTGAGCGATCAGATTGATGGATTGTTCCATGTAGGTCCACACTAGAATGGGCGATCAGAGTGATGGTGTGTTACCTGCAGGCGCACACCAGAACGAGCGATCAGATTGCTAGTTTGTTCCCTGTACACTGCACACGGTGGTGAACCATCAGATTGCTGATTTCTTACCTGTACATGTAGGAGCACACCAGAGCAAATTGCAGCAATTCTAAATTGTCAGTCTGCACTAAGCTTAATGCATGATCATGGAGTCAAGCATTTGGAGTCAGTGTTGCTTCAGGGCAACCTTCTATTCAATGATCCAAAGAAATCAAAGAGGAACCCCAAAAGCGAAATATGTCCGTGTCATAGAATACATAAAACAGAAAGCTTTGATTCAGTTTGATTCGCCGATTTCTTTCAACACGCTGGTTCTAATAGAACATGTTCTCATCATGTACACTTGAACAAGTTGCAAGTGGGCTGAACCCGTTTCAATTTGTAGGTTTGCTCTGTGCAACCTAGTCGAATCGACACGTTCTTTCATATATCACCTTTGTATGATCTCACGTTAATCCTCATCATGTTATGTACCATAACCTTGAGTGTAATAAAGTTCTGTTCTGTTCAGCAAATCTCAAAGAGAGAGCACCTCTTAACGGGAGGGACTGGTTTAAATCATATGAGTTTTCAAACTTATCTTGGATTATTCAAGTGTCCATTCAGCTCCTTCAGCATATGTGTCTTTAATGCTCATCGTAGAGTAACCAAACATGTGGTGAACAACAGGTCTAATAAATTGCACATGCGTGAACTTTTAAAACATTTGAATTCCAGTAATTTGCTTCACTTTTACGAAAGGATGTAGGCCTTAAGATGTTTCATCGCTTTTTCAAATGGATTAAATATCATTTGTAACGAATAAGTAATAGAGTTTGCAATAAAATGTGTTTGGAGTGCAAATTGAAAACTGGTGACAATAATAATATTACTTTCGACATTGTTGAAAAAACGGATAATTTAATCTGGTTTGTTGCTTAAATCAATCAGATATCTTAAAAATAAAAATAAATCAGGTCTTTTATCGCAATACGTGCTCCTGAATACATAGTGTATACGTTTTTAGACCTTGCAAATTATTTTGGTGAGAACTGACCTTCAATGAAGTATAAGTTTAGGACCAGAATTCCAAATTCAGAGTCCTACTCAGGCTTCGTCGATACAGCCCTGGAATTGTGTCAGGTGTTAAACCAGACACCATTGCTAACACTGCTCTCAGTATGAGAAACATTGAATGAGCACAGCTTTACCAATCATGACGTATATTTATTGAAGCCACGGAGAATAACTCCCAATCGATCCCCTCGAAGGTTGCGCCACTCTCTAAACCTGATCGCCACACAAAGGTGCTAAATTTGGAAACAATCGGAAATCTCTAAATCCGAACTCTGTCGAATGAAAGATGATGCTATCAGCAATGCATTAGTCCGACATTCGGTTAAACTTCCTCACTCTGTCACGCAGTCGCGTCGTTCTGTGAGTATATCGCGTGTAAAGTGGTAGGATTATGTGTAGGGCACTTTCACCTTTTTCTTGATCGAACGCGTATTTATTGCAAATATTGGAAGAAAGTGTTCTGTGGTAAACGTAATAATATGGTTATGCAAATCGTAATGCTTGATGTGGTGAAGCGAGCTACTGCTGGTACTGACCGACTAAGGATCATGATCAGACCGTGCATCGGATCATCACTTCGTATAGCAAGAGAGGATTGTGTAGATATCATGCCAAAACCATCTCTAGGGGTAACATCCTTACAAGAATTCAGATTCCCTTAACTCTTGAACCATAGCAACAAAGGTAGTTTACAGGATACAATATATCCGCCACGTCAGTAAAACCACGCAAACCTCAGTGCTACTGACTGTAAGACAGCGATCACTGATAACGTTAAACAAATGCAAACTACTTCTTCAATAAATGTTATTACAAAATGCAGAATGTGTCAACTGTAAAGGTTCAATATGCAAAATGTACGTTCCATCGCTAAGAAGATATTTGCCACGACGATTCCTTCACTTTCTAGTACACCCTGTGATGACTACGTTAACCATACACATGAATTTAAACAATACAATGTCTGTTTCATACAACCCGTGTTTATAACTCACATTGTGTACATGTCGCCGAGTGTCACATGACAGCGCAATGGTATACGTATTCAGGAGTGAATCCAGGATTTGTGCGACGGTGACCCCAACATAATTCATAAGAGATGTCATTTACTAGCGGGGTCTGCAAAAAAAATGAAAAAACGCAACATGCAAAACGGAACAAAGAAAAATTAAACACCACCCCTTCCCCCATTGTACCGGGTGTTGTATTTTATGGCAATTCAGAATTATTCATTGTTGCCATTAACAAGTAATTCAAAGACACACGCAGTTCCCCATTTTCCCGAAGGTAGACGAAGTTAAATATAACTGTAGTCGCTCCACCTTATTCTGTCATAAAATATCGATATCTTATTCATTCTTTGAACATAAACTTTACATATACACGTCCTAATACGATATAAATCCGTAATAGTTTCAAAATCGAGCCGATGTCGTAGATCAGGGAGACTGTATGCAGACCAATCTACAGCATCGGCTGGACTTTTAAATGCATCATTGTCCCGTTTTTAAATTGCAATAACCATCCATAAAATGAAGCGGTCTTTTCGATCTTTCCGACGATATCAAACCGAAAGTAGACGATAAAGAAGCTACATTAGGTAGGCCACCATGAATGTCAGACTCATCGGTGTATCGATCGACGTGGCATAAAACGGAGGGCTAACAGTCTCTAAAGGCAGTACTGTCTGAAAGGTTATTTAAGGTAATGGCACATGAAGTCATTATTACTTGCATTAGAAACTCCCTTCCTTGTTTATATGGCTCACAGACTCAAGTAATCGAGCCAGTTAATAAGTCCGCATGCAGGAGGTTTCATATGCGTCTTTGATCAGTCTGACACCGTCATAAATGGACCAGACAGTCTACATATACTTGGTACTGTACTCTAATCTCACACCTGACATTTTGCCTGTGTGGTCCACGTGGTTGTCTTTCACCTTTTACGCAAACTTTGTCTCTGTCTCTGATGTTCACATTTCACAATAACACAAGCATGTTTTACGGTATATGTAATTCAAGGGTTGGTGTGCTGCCAGGATCATCTCTCTCACATCCAGAACTCAGTCTATCACACCCGAACTCAAATCACTGCACTGGCTCCCTGTGAATGCAAGAATTCATTTCAAGCTACTTTATATCACCTATAAGTGTCTTCAAAATTGTGGACCTGTTTACCTATTTGAGCTTCTATCACACTATGTTCCTGCTAGAACTCTCCGCTCACAAGATCCGTGTTTCCTCACGGTGCCAACCAAACATGTTTAATCCTGTGGAATGAACACCTTTGGCAATACAGCTGCACACATTTGGAACTCTCAGCCTCAGGACATTAAACTCTCTCCATCAGTTGCAGTTTTCAAGTCCAAACTTAAAACTCACCTGTTCAGACTCGCTTTTGATTAGAATCTTCTCCCTTATCTTTTTCTCTCTTCCCTCTGTTTGGGTAGGCACCTTGAGCATGCATTCGTGGATAAAAATGGCGCGGTACAATTGTCCATTATTATTATTATTATTACTATTATTATTATTTTTATAATTCAGCCATCATGAATTTCACCGAAGTTCATCTACTGAATTCTTTGTGCTCCCGTGTGTAACAATTCCAAATATAATTTGTCTCTTTTTATTTATAATAATTACTAAACAGATTTCTAAAATTTTGACGAGTTGTAAAACGCATGTAGCACTGAATGGTGGGCGCAGTGGTCTGTACAGTACGTAGAAAATCCTAGTTCGAAATATGCGTGTATCCATATAATTATAAAAGGTTTGGATATAATTATGTGTATTTCGAACTGGGAATTGGATTTACGATAGTCCCTGTGAGTGTAAGTATACGTGTTTTTCAGATGTTTTGAACTGGGATGTTCACGATATCTCTCTGTAGTTTGTGCACACACATTTCAGCCCAGCTGGGTGTCTGTTGTTTATTTCACCTTGGCTGTGATTGACAGCTGACACCAATATCAAAGTAATTTTGCACGTGTACACGTGCCGCTGACTCTTTCTCGCTTTGACCTTGAGCGGTTACTTCTGTGTATATAGTTTTGGTTTGACTTTAAGTATAAAACAATTCAACTTGTAATATGTGAAGAATTCGACAGTTTGTTTGGTTTTGTAGTGTGGTTGGGCGCGCTGAGATGAATAATGAAGATGTTTATGAATCTTGTTTACGAACGCACGCACGCACGCATGCACACACAAATCGTGAACACCTGCAAATTCAATTTGTGGAAGACGACGGTTGCACTCTCGGATTTCACCTGTGATTATCAATTAGATGCTAGCCTAGAACTTCGGTCCGTTAGTCTCTCATCTTACACGTCATATCAACGCATCAGCTGGAAATGAACTGTTTGCATGAAAGTACTCTGAAACAACACATGAAAACATTCGTATATTTTCAACTCTTATTTAAACACATGACCCGCTCAAGCAAACATTTCACTAAAATATCGTGTTTCACCACAATAATCTTAAAAATCAGTCAATCTGCTTCTTTGGATCAGACACGTGCGAATTCGAACTAACATCCACAAAACAAAAAATAAGCCTGACAACCGCATTTTTCTTTACATACTCTTTGAAAACAGAAAACCTACTAAGCTGCAATGGGTTCAGTCCCGTGCATGTGTCGACCTGGACCTTCAAAGTGTATTCGCAGCGGACTGTTTTGCATCTCAAGGGATGTTGATTAAAATTCAATTACACTCAAAATGAACTTAATATACTTCATTAAACTATTTATCGGTGGATCTGACGGCGCTATTTACCTGGTATGCATTGAAGCAAAAGTAGTTCTGTTGTTAGCAATATATTTGATATGTCGGATATGTTGTTTCTCTTACTGAGAGCCAAAAGGTTGCATATATATGTGTTATAAAATGTTAAACCTTTTATGTGGAAAATAGTATTTCTCAAACTGCACCATGTCAGAATGTCCCCCTCCCCTTTTCCAAGATTGTCAGAGCAAGAACGTGCATCCAATATGAATACCATGAATTCATTTGCAGGCCCAAACGTTTGCAGACCCCCACCCAGCCCGTGAACCGGAGGAGATGGTTCACTAACTTTATAAAATTTATATTTTGGGATATAAATCGCTTTGTGATACGTGCGTGGGTTGACCCAGGATATGTGTTCCATCCAGGTACATTTCTTTTGGCCCTGAGACTGAACATGTGTGCCGTTGTCGGTGACACGGCAGTGATAGATACATACATATATATAACATACATACATACATACACACACACACACACACACACACACATACATACATACATACAGACAGACAGACAGACAGACAGACAGACACACGTACGTACAAACAAACATACATGTACATCGTGACAGACAGAATTCATAATATAAATCACTTTTCAGTTCTAGTCCACAGACTCTCGGTGACTGCCAATATTGTGCAACACATAACTGTGATGTATTCGTTAAAAGTATCTTCAAATGGTAAATATCTGGTTTGAAAAATATTTTAGTATCATCGTTCATAAATACTACTCATAAACATTAAGAATTTTCGCATACAAATCCCCCAAAGGACAAACTCATTCCAACAACTTAACGATATATCTTTTAAGAGATCAAAATAAATCCATCTCATCTAACACTCTGTTATAATATGCTGGTGTTAGATAAGCCGGTGTTGGATACTTCTTGAAATATTAGGATGACATTTAGTCATTGCATGAATCAGGCGTTATCTTGAATTTCCAAGAATTATGTACGTAATCCCATATATACTCGGCGTCTTTAATGAAGGGTCAAGCTATTTTTTACACTATTTTTCGTTTGAAAATTTTCATTTTTGTTTAAAATGTAAACAATTGAATGCTTTTCAATCTTTCTTAACAGTATGGACAAACACATCAGGCCATATTAATGACATTATTACTTTCTTTAATGTCCGATACTTTTTGTTACAATTTACACCTTTTTATTCAAATTGTCAATACGAAAATCAACCTGTAACTTAATGTTCATGTCATGCACGTGCAAGTCGCTCTATCCTTGGAAAGTGTAGGACATTACCCATGCATTGGTGATTTTTCTCTGTCGGTTACTGTTCAGTTTCAGTTTCAGTTGAAATTGCTGCTGCAAATGTTTTTTGACACTTGCGGAAAGGGGTCAGGCTATAGGCCTGCTCGAATATGGTCAAACTCAGCGATACGTTGCTGCCCGATTTAATGTGAGTCAGGGTGCTATTGGTAGTCTGTGACAGAGATTTCGAGCCACTTGGTCCGTGGAATATGCACGTAGACCAGGTCGCCCTAGAGTCACAACAGTCCGAAATGATAGGCACATGATTAACGTTGCTTTACCTAACAGATTTCTAAACGCAGCATATCTTCAGACAGAACACTTCAATGTTAATAATGTAAGGATATCCAGGAGCGCAGTTCGTCGACGATTAAGGGCAGTCGGATTCCGCTGTAAGCGATCTGCAGTTCGTCCACCACTTGACTTTTGTCAAGACCCTAAGGCTGTTTAAATTTTCCTATATTTGTATATGTAATATCGGAGTCAAATAATTATTCCTGTGACTACATTGCCTTTCCTAGGCAGAGATGGCTATGGTAGAGTGAAATGTTCAGTTTTCTATGCCTCAGGGTCTTGACAAACGTCTAGTCCACCACTAACACCACGTCACAGGCGAGTGCGTTTGAGATTCAGTAGACGTCATGGCCGCTGGAATCAACGTCAATGGTCTCGTGTGCTGTTCACAGATGAAAGCCGATTCAATTTGTCCTTCCATGATGGTCGGCGGAGGATTTATCGTCGCAACGGAGAGCGATTCACAGATTTCAACTGTGGCCACACATAACCGATTTAGTTGGGGGTCGGTCATGGTCTGGCCAGGGATAACTCCTACTGGACGTATTCCACTTCACGGGGTAGACGGCCGGTAACCTTACTGGACAGCGTTATCGGGACGAGATTCTGGATCCTATAGCAGTACCATTCCTGCAGGCTATGCATGGTTTTTATGGTCGACCATCTATACTGCAAGATGACAATGCTTGGCCTCATAGGGCCAGGATTATCACGGAATTCTTTAGGCAGCAGGTCGTAGAGTAGATGGAGTGGCCAGCATGCTCGCCATACCTGAACCCTATCGAACATGCCTGGAATGAACTTGGTTGACGTGTGTACACACGCCACACAGCACCAGTGGATCTCCAAGGGCTCCACAGAGCTCTAGTAGAGGAATGGAACGCGATTCACGGGGGGTACACAAGAAATTGAATTACCGAGTGCTTCATGTTTGTCATTTCGATTTTGGGAGGGTTGGCGTATACAACTCATGTTTGCCAGTGCTATTGGAAACTTTTTTTTCTCTATGTCATAATGTGTCACGTTTGTTAACAGATTTAACATTATGATAACACTCTTAGTTGTATTACTTCTGGGGAACTCTTCTTTACATGTGCTATAACCATTTGACCCTGTATTAAAACGCCGAGTATTATTTATAACTCTGTATGTTGCACGACAATATATGTTATCAATAGATATGTGCTGTACTGTCGCCACACCTCGTGAACATATGGTTCAATCAATAGTTGTATCCTGCTTCTAACGAATGTGCTTTGTCATTAGATATAATGCCGCTATGTCACCACGCTTCGTGAATATATGGTTCACTCAAAACTAGCTGCATCCTGTTTCCAAAGAATGGGCTGTGTCTTTAGCTATGGCATCACGCCTCTTGAATATAATTATGATCCGTCTGTCTGTCTGACAGACAGACAGACTTTATTCAGTATAGAGGCCTTCAGGCCAAAATTACATATTTAAAGAATGATATATTTACATATGAGGTCACAGTGAAATTTAAAATTTAAGTATAATTTTACAAGTATAGCAGTTGCTTTTAATGTGGTAATGTTATCTGAATTCAGTATCCGTATAAACTGGCTGTAGGAACAATCTTTATTTACAATGTCAGAAAGATATTTTTTACGTAACTGTTCGAATTTAGGGCATTTGAATAATACATGGTATTCGTCTT
>JAUELE010110775.1:0-14600 GCA_031471655.1 Diodora aspera
TTTGCTAGTTTCGAATTTAAAAATTTATATTTTGTTCATTTCCATGGAGACAAGTTGTAAGTGTAAGTACTAGTTTCGAATTTAAAAATTTATATTTTGTTCATTTCCATGGAGACAAGTTGTAAGTGCCGGGGGGATATGCCATCTACGGATGGCTCTTGTTTGTTTTGATATGTTGCCTACAGAAAATATTAATTGCATTGCAATGTCATCAATTAAAAACACCTTGAGTAAAATGTGAAACCAAATTGAAGGCTCTAGAGTTAAATAGTAAATGTTTTCATAATAACAAGACAGCTGACAAGAGAACACTGCGAACACTGAACAGCAATAAGTCACCTTTCTACTGACGTATGAATCTCTCTTCAGCAGTCGTAAATAATGACATTCGTGACCGCTGCAAATATTTCATTATAAAGCGATTTCATATTGACATCCTAAATTACACCTATTTGTTTTGGAAGTCAGCGCTGCCAGGAAGCCCAATCTGTCAGGATCAGAACTGGAACATAAAAATTAATAATTAATAATGAACCGTTTCGCCAGTGTCGTATAAGTTGTCTTCACGGCTGGTTTTCGGTCTTTCTTCATTGTTAATGTATTTACAGTGAAGCATTCGCTGGTCACTCATTCTCATTATTAGCCCAAAGGCCTATATACGAGTAGTATATCTATGTGGCTAATGACAACGATCCTGAAATTCAGCAAGTCAGAATGGTGTTTGTTTAACTTTTACCACCGTTTTGATCACACCTAAAGTGTTTAAAAACATTGCACATGAATACTGGAGTGGTTTCAACAACTTAGTGACACACATGTATTTACTTCCAGTCGTTTCTGGATGGTAATATTGAAATAAGAAAAAAACACACTCATGTTTGACTATGTTTCTTTTCTCTTCATAAAATAATATAGTCCTAAATGTGTTATTTACAATTTGTTTTAACTGGTATAAAGAGTTTAATGTTGAAGGCAAAATCATTTTAAGACAAAAGTTCAAATTATCAGAACACAACCGAATAAGTTCAGCTGACATTCGTCAATTGATCCAAAGCAAGACTCGAATAACTAGAGCATGTCTGGCCAGCAGAGGTGGTTTGTTTTTTATCTCATAGTTCTGTTGTTGGCTGGAAAAGCCAATTTCATATTTGTTTCCCGACCTCTTGAGTGACCAACACATACATGTAATCACACAAATATCAGAAAAACTATCTCCGCAGCAGATATGATTACGTCATGTTTACTTTCCAGTACCACAACGTTAAGATTATATGTACAGATCATCACCAGAACCCTCTACGTTGTTGTGTAGTGTATTATGTTTTTGCAAAGAGCTCATCAGTTGTCAATGTTTTATATTTTCATTCATTGTATTCAGGTAATGACTATGAAGCACTTAGTTACTTTAGGGCAACTAGGTTCTTGTTATAGCAGATGACAAGAAATTAGGGCAGAACTTCGAATTCTGCATGATAAGAAGTGAATTAATTTTAAGCTCAGCATCTTGTGACATCTCTTTTTCACTCCTTCAAGTTTGAATATCCTCGTCCTATGTATGCGATTCTCATGAGGTAGGACCTCAATTTGTATTAAATAAACAAACGAAAGTAAGAATAGTGTTTTTAAAGGCTCTTTAAGGCATTTACAAATATTTACAACGTGTTTGTCACCCATTGGGGGTGCCAAGTATAAGAATATCTGTATGTGACATTTGTATACCTTTAATTCAGTAGTTCTGTAATTCAGTAGTTTTGAGTGCGAGGCGTGCGGCGTGAATTTCATGTGTGAAAGGAGTTTAGCTCGTCAACCCCAGTTGACTGTAACAGTATTGGTTGTCTTTTCACACGAGTTTTCTTTGTTTATTTTTGGACGTGAGTAATTTACTTTTTATTGTTTTATGCTCTCTTCATGTACTTTGGTAGGAATGAAATGGATTTATCGTTTTTATATGCTGTATGAATTGCTGCTGTATTTGTCAGTCCTACATTTAAAATTATATTTCCTCAAAATTGGCACATGTTTATGTGTACATGTAATTTTGATATAATATTATGTTGTTAGTTTGGCACTCGCTGAAGCAAGAGTTCCTTTCTTTTCCCGCGCTCAACAACCATTGGGTTTTAGGGGTTAGGGTTAGTCATGGGCGTTTTGTACCTTACAGATATACTTACTGGCTTATAATGTTTCTTTTCACACCAATAAGTGCATGTTAGTATACGGAAAACAACAGTGGTGGGAACAAAAGGAATTTTTCCCTCGCTGCATTTGCAGTTTGTGCAATACAGCCACCAACGTGTGTAGCTAGCAGTTATTACTTTTGCAGTTGAATGTGGTTATCATATTGGTGTAGGACTGTAGTAGTTATGATTTTCTCATGTATTTTGCAGTTATTTCGGTAGCCCAAGTAGAAGGGATTGTGTACACCATACGTGTGATCAACCCTGTGTATAGTGTCATCAGACTAAAAGGTGTCGAATGTATCGTGTGAACAAGGGACTGGGAAGACTGGGGTTTTCTGTACCAGGTAATATACCTGGCACAGACAATACGTCTGTGTGTGCAGCTGACTTGACGTACACCAAAGTCGCTGTGTGAGCAACACCATCCATTGGACCAGGGGTGTACATATCAACTTTTCTGTCTGAACAGAACTGAACACTTTATTGCATTATACATGTATTTGATTGTTTGTTTTTATTATACAGTATAATGTAAGTGCCATTCAGATCATATATTTAGATAGGTATGGTTAAGTAGAAAAACTAAATCTGTTTTCATTACTTTCTTTTCTGGGGTGAGTTTAAGTGTATATAGATTTATTTAGGTTCTGTGTGTGCGAGGTATGTTTGTGTGAGACAACGCGGTTGTCTGAGAGTGTAAGTGTCTGTAGTATTGTAATAAATCTGTATTAAACGTTATCGTGCTGTGCTGTTCCCTTTCGTGACAGTGTCTGACAGTAAATACTTGTCCAGTTTTGCAAATAACATGCATTCTGAGAGGAATGCAATGTAACCAAATAAATACATGTGTATGTAAACATGCGTATTTCCAAAATAACATAAGCGTCGGTTGCTGTATTTCAGATTACATAATGGCCGCATTGACTGTGCTATTATTTAGGGATTAACCCCCCCCCCCCTTCAACGCAATGGTACAGGTTACGCAATATCTAAAGTGGAGTCATTTATTGCTGGATATTTCATCGATCAATTCCTTGAAATGTGGCACAGCTCAAATTAAGATGAAAAAGCAAAATATTATGAAGAACCATGTTAATGATACTTCAGAGTATCCAAATGCAGCGGTTATTCCTGAAATTTTATAAGCGGGAATGGCATCCCATTTTGTGATACAATGTCAACCGAATTATTTGTGAAATGAACAAAAAATCAAGCATTTGAAGAATGCAAACGTATCTGTCATGTATAGACGAAACCACTGGTGAAAGGGGTGTATGTCCAAGTCCACAACGTCTATCATTCCACTTTATAACCAGCATTTTACTAAATACTGAAACGAAAAGAATAGACAAAGCCCACAAGGGTTAACCCAAGCATGGGATTTCATCAACACAATCATGGATAGTGATCACATATTCTTGGATTTCATCAACACAATCATGGCAAGTGATCACATATTCTTGGATTTCATCAACAAATAAATTACTGGGAAATGATATTTGAATATCCTCAGCAGTTTCTAGTGTATTATCCCGGGTTTTACATTCCAGTTTATTGTGTGTATTTCCTCCCATCATGATCACAATGGAAACATATATATCATGTTTCATTCAACCAAGAAGTAAACACATCGCTCAAGTTGCATCCTCTTCTTAATGAGTATATATACATAAACAGATGATTTTTTGCGCTGTGTACGACAATGTCACAACTCTTGACAGATGAACATTTGCATCAATATTTGAACAGGTGCCTACCGGTCCCATCTCCTTGTTCCAAACTCGTTTACCACACATACGTGTACTTAAGTCTTAGAAATCAAACTTCTTTGAGGGGAGAAAAATGGTTTGGTTTATGTTACGTTTGCTTTTCTACATGTATGTTCTTGGAAATAGCATTATGTGCGGTAAAGGCCACACGCTGTTTATGGTCTGTGAACATAGAACATGGCGCCAAAGTGAACTCGGCTGGCTGTGCCAGCGTTAGCATGTCCACTTGCGTCTTAAGCTGGCTGACTTTTGATTTCATCGGATCAGAGGCCAGATACACATTAGAAACGTGTTCAGAATAATTATGTTTAAAATTGAAATGTTCAGTAAACTTTAATTTCACTTCTGTCATAATAACCATTTACAAAATTAGTATCATGTACTAGTATGTTTTCGTATTTGTCGTCAACTCATGCAGTGTCCAATCGCACGTACGAGGAGAGTTTCAAATTGAGAATAGAATACAAAATTAGTGTCTCAGTGTCTTCTAGCTGTAGGTACATGTGTTAGTCAAAAGAGTTCCGCCACTTAAACAGACTTTAAAATAGCAATTCCACTATCTGTGTTTTTCAGGTTAAAACCGCCCAAACCAGCGAAACATTTCAAACTCTTAGTTGAGCTAACACAGGTGTTGTGCTCCTGTGTATTCGTTAGCCCTTTCTGAAATTGAATTTACTATTTCCACAGTACTTTCAAAGACGAAATGCCCTTTGAGAGACTGTTTAATACCCTAACAGGAAAAGAAAATCAAATCACTGAATGGAAATAGAGAAATCTATATGTGCTTGAAAGAGTGCAATGTGTTTCCGCTCTATTCGGATACCACTAACTGTTGTTTCGAAATTAGTTCTACATTGTTACAGGTAACAAGCTCATGCTACTGGAGGTCAACTGACAGAACAATATCAATTTTTACTCTATAAGATCTGGCCATGTTTTGCAATTGGAAATTGTATATATTTGAGCTGCGTAGAATATTCTGTGTCTGGGTTTTTTAGTTTCCTGAGTACAAATTTCTTCAAGATATCTAACACTTGCGAGTTTTACGTTCCTGTAGACGGGAAACGTCTCACAATCACGATATCATCATATGAATCACTGCGCAATCCAGGTTTGACGATCATAAAACGTTTAAATCATCAAACCTTTATCTTGCTCTTGGCAATATAATTAACACGGACATAGTTTAGTCTGTAAACTGGTTTATATAAAAAATAACAATAATGATGAAAACGTTCTTTTGAAAGCCTGACTGGCTGAAATATAATCAATGACACATTAGCTATAACAAAATTCCCCTTCATTTATTCAAAGTAATTGACAAATCACATACTTTTGTGTCATAATCACGACCACCTCACTTAGTTCCATGCACCTTGCTTGGATGTTTGGATCTGAGAGTGCACACCAACAGTTTCATTTCACTGAAACCTGCAAAATTCAGTTTTATAGCAAGTGCTATTGAGTATAGTCCGTGAGTTTAGTATTTGTTCACGATATTTGAACGTAATGTAAATACGTCTTCTTTATTCACAACTTGGATTAAGATATCAGTGGGTTCCCAAACATGTTTGTGACTGAGATCGAAACACGTCGCTTTGCTGGGAGGTCTGAATGTTTGTCTGATTTAATTTTCAAACACATTACACACGCGAACTGAGAAAGTATTTGTAAAGGTCAACTTGGTAAATGTATTTCCAAGTGAGAATAGTTTTAACAGTGACAAAGATTGGTGTCAGTTCTTCGATATTTTTAGGTTTACTTTAGGTCTCTCTTATATACTCCAATGTGTCTATGTTGTTATCTGCTTCGTTGTAGCTGTCAAACGTTGAATCATGTCAAACCACTTGCTGCAGGATGTTGGCTATGGAAGACTCTTTACTATCCTACAGTGACATGTTGACATGATTCTTGGCAGACTTGAACTTGTTAAGTGCCAATTAAATATCAAAACCATTATCACCATAAAGAAAATCACTCGATGTTTGAAACAAGTCTGCTGCTAGACACTCTGATTGGTGATATTATAACAGTGAATGTGAAGTGCATAGAGATGATGACTCAAGTAGAATTGCGACGTACTGGAAATGAAGTCATTTATATCTGTTCAGTCTGATACCACACTGAATGTAATTACAGCTTCTGAGAGGCATCAGGCATCTTTACACTCATGTTTAACCCTGTCCGTGAGTAAGTACGTCAAGAGTACCAGTACTTTTCATACACATCCTTGAGGAGAAATTGGGTAAATGCACCGATTGTCCTATAATTGTCTGGTGAAAAGTTATGTTTGGTACAGACTTCGAGCCAAACTGTAGAAAAACGTCAAAACATCAATATAATTATCACTCTCAATCAGTATGGTATAATTAGAGTCAATGTTTTTGTTGTGTATTGTATTTGATTAATATCAACATACTTTTAATTGAAAGTGACCCATTTATCGAAATTTACTGAGTGATTATTTGTGTTCTTATAGAGAACACATTCTGAGAAATGTAGCTCCTCTGCTACTGTTTGAGTTAAGCAACTGCCCCTATTCGGACCTATACCCTCAGGACCAGACACCAGACCCAAGTACTAAAGATTGATGATGTAGGCCACTCAGCTTCAGGGACTTTCTGAACGCGAATTGGCCTTTTTCTTTGGCGCTTCCATGTGGTGTTTAATCCAGGGACTGCAGGTTCGAATCTCAGATTTCCCGCAGCCGTGGATTTATAATAAAAACATCATAAACTTTAGCAAGTCAGTCATTCATGTTTGCTTTTAATACATAAAATGAACAAAATATGTGCTTAAGGGACATGAAATTATCACTGCACCGAAGAAACTGTCCCATAATACCGCTTTTTACGACTCTCTGCTTGTAACTTCGGTCGAAAACAAGATATCGTGTAGATTGTAATTATTGAATGATGTGTGAATATATTTTGCGTGACCTGTCACAAGCTAGGTAGAAACGGCACAACCACGACACAGTTTCCGAGTTTACACATAATGCCGATGAGGTGTATATATGTAATAAAGCTGCCTTATGAAATGAAAGTCGCTGAAATGGAAGGAAAATTATATTATGGAACCGGAAATTTAGCCAGTCTGACACATCCTTTTATTTTTATTTCAGACGTGACAAATCTATAGAAAATATCCGTCTAGGGATATTTTTTCACTAAATTTATACTCACTTAAAATACATTAAACGCAGAGACAAAAATATACTTCCAAGACTTCAGTCGGTACACCGGGAATCGTGGAAACTTGTTTTCTGTCTCTAAAACAGAGGTCACGACAAGTTGTGTATGCTTAATAATATAATATGGGGTGGGTCAAATGAATGGAATACGACAACGGATTATAATACATTCATGAGAGTGTTTTTAAAGTTTGTTTTCGTGTCTTGAAATAATGAACAAAAAGTCTCGGGACCTCCAACTTTAGCATGTTTCTATGCATTATTTGACAAGTATGTTGACTGACATTGAACATCTTTATATATTTGCCAAACCATGAGTCCAATAGCTTTTGTGAATATGAACTCGTTATTTAGAGTTTAGCTACACAAGAAAAAACTATATAACAGGAAAGCCTGCATCATGTAATGTTTGACCTTCAGTGCTTGAGCTGCTCTCTGCAATACAACGTTTACAATTCACTGCACATCGAGCGTCAACGCAAGATTTATTAGGTTCATTTTAATTATATTCACCATTAGTCAGCGTGAAAACGTCAAAGTCGTGTAATTTATACCTGAACTTAAACACACACGATAACGACCAGCAGCAGCATCTGTCTGAGATGATTTAGAGTGTGTGTTGGCGCGTTTGATCGTTCCACTAGTTAACGCGCTGCTCAGAGTGACCGAGCTCTCAAGATGTCTTCCAATGATGATAATATACAAATCCTGACAAACGTAATGGAATTTATTCAGTCTTTATTTAGTATTTCCCGTCATATAATTTAACGGATCAGAGGGTCTTAACTACATGTAACGTTTCTAAGTTGAATGTTTCAAATACACGCCTGCATTTATTTATTCAAGTATTCAATTTAATAAATATTTTGTTTTGAAACATGCTTACTCCTCTGTTTCAAGAACTCTTTTACCAACAAGCTGGACATCATCTTAATGTAAACATTAATTTTCATGTTTAAGTTTATTTTCATGTTCAAGTCAATTTTCATGTTGAAGATAATTCTCATGTTCAAGTTAATTTCCATTTCTTTGATAGAATTACAACAACTACATCCATACTACTGGTGAATTTATATACTAGTACATGAACACTGTTCAATCGAATGTTTTTTTCTTATGAGGAGTTGCAGCCGCAATTCATTTACAGTATCAAATGCGTTATTTCTCCCAGTGGTTATTATAATTACAAGATTTGACAACATCTGCACATGTGTTAAAGTATGTGAGAATATTTGTTAGTGTTCTGTCGACGAAATGATGCTTTCGAAGCGTCCCCTATGTTTCGTTCTATTTGCATTTCCGTTGTATGTTAATGTTAGTCTACAATGATGCACTGACGAGTACCTCACTGGATAGCAGAGACTTTACACAAACTGAACTGTTGTTTCGACAGCACAAGTAATCTTACTGAATATATTCCCCACCAAATGAGATGTTTTCCAGACATGGAACAAATGAACAATCCATCACATTGTCTGAAAGTAGAATATAATACATCACATTACTGTGGGAGAAACCTGTCTTCTATCGCAGGCAAGCTGAAGCTGGGGTTAGTGGTAATCGCAACTTTCGTCTAATATTGACAGCTGTGTCTATTTGTTACCATCACTGATTCTCATTATTTCACAATTACAAATCAATTTGAAACATATTTGATGACAGGATTGCAAAGCTTGTCTAGCACTCTGAAGACGACAAAGGAGTATTGGAACTGGTCCGCACTTAATGACAGATATACTTGGACACTTTCAGTGATTCTGTATAATCTCGAAACAGTATTTATCCACAACAAGATTGATATTCTTACCAATGCATTGGACAAAGAGAGTGATGTGACCTATTAATTATATTTCTGTCTAAATTTGTAACGATCAGTTCTTAGCAATTTATCAACAATTATCACATGCATATGCTGTGATGTCAATCCTATTCCTAAATTTTTCATTAACTATCAGAAACTGGATCTTTCGCAATAGTAAATATACGAACTAAACTCTGTTCAATTTGCCTTCCATCACAATGAATCCATTTAGCCAACAATTCAGCTTGGCTGTTCGATTCGCAAAGAGCTTCAAAATTTTCATCATGCCGGCTTTGTTCGGAAGATTTACTGCATTTACTGCTCGAAACTGTTTTGTTGTCAGCTGACAAAACCTTTCCCAGCACAGCAGTAAATTATACTTACATCCATCCAGAAAAATATCAAATAATAAAAAGCTACCGCATAACCTTAATCCTAAAACCAAATAGGCATAAAGGGAAGTTCCAAAACAATGGGGAACTGCTAAAATCACCCCCATACCAAAACCTGAAAAGGATTAAACAGATCCAAACTCCTACCACTCAATTCCTCTAACCTCAAATTTACGTAAATGCATTGAGATAATTGTAAACAATAGATTAACCCATTATCTTCACAGCAACAATCTACTTAAAGAAGACCAAAGTAGTTTCACAAAGGCGCATACGCTCATAGACTACCTAGCCAGGTTACAAAAGGATATCTCCTTGGGCCAAGCTAAACACAAGTATACGGCCGCTGTATTCTTAGACTTCTCAAAAGCCTTTGGTATGGTATGGTATGGTATGGGACAATGGTCTGATTCAAAAGATACTTAGTAAACATCTACTGGGTAATATTGTAAACTTCATTCATAGTTTCCTTACAAACCGCAAAATAACAGCCGGCATAGGCCAAACACGTTCAAACGAAGAGCAACGACAAAATGGTACTCCCCTGGGCAGCATAATCAGCCCGACTCTCTTTAATATAATGGTTGATAACCTTTTAATAACATAACCACTAAAATAAACACATCCAAATTTGCGGATGACATTGCCACGTGGATCCGCTCAAAATCGCTAACCAAATCCAAACTCTACTGCAAAGTGACCTTAACCAAACCGCCATACTACACACTTTACAATGGGCACTTAACTCAACGCATACAAACTACCTAATACTGTCTGACTCACTCAGCAGCCTAAAAGCAATCCAAAATAAAACTACTAAAACCGCCACCAATTAATCAAAAACATCCAACAAACTTACCAAGCACTACTATAACAAAACAAATCAATCACCCTAACTTGGGTACCTGCCAATGCGGGTATTAAAGGTATTGAGCAAGCCGATGCTCAAGCTAAATTAGGTGCAAACAGATCAAATATAACTGTCCCAATTCCCTATTCAAAAGCTGAAATCAAGGCTATAATTAAAAGGCAAAAAGAAGTCAAATGGGTTAATTGCCGTACTATAAATAAACCCACCTGGCACTAAACAACACAACCAAACTCAAAAGGTAACATTCAACAATATCACCCCAATGTCCAAACAGACGCAGTCATTACCAGGCTCAAACTGAGTAAAACCAAATTCTCAAACCCAATACAAACACTAAACTGCAACCACTGCAACACACCATGCAGTATAGAACAAGTTCGTATCCACTGCACTAAATACACCCTCCAGCGACGTAGACTCGCGCTTACATTGGGTCAGCAGCAACTTACCACACTCCAATGCAATCTACTTAACCCACCAAACAAATCTTACTCACCACTGGCAACTTTTCTCAGACAAACTCCGTTAACAGCTAAAACCTAGGTAAATCCCCATTCATTATTATTTTAAAACAAATATGTTTAAAATAATAAAATAACTTAAAATACAGCAAAACAAAATATGCAAAACAAAACCAACAACAAAAATTACACTACTTCTCCTTTCTCTCTTACCCCACAAGTACACGTCTATTAACTAACAAACACAAACCTCCTTCCCAACGCTCTCCTTTCACATGGGGCCAAAACACTAACACTCTTTCCCTCAATTTAGGCAACCAATCCCCTGTGCGCCAAATCAGTATATCGTGCACGTTAAACATTAATCTCTCTCTCTTTCTAACTCTCTCGCATACTTGCAAAGAACCAAGCTGATTATTTAGGGTGGCAGTAGAATATGTAAATAATGACGGTGTGCATATCGCCTTTCCCAGGAAAGTTGTTACAATAAACACTGTAAATGTGCAATTTTCATCACTTCTTGGCTATCAACGACTGTCGGTTTATGACTAACAAGCCAGATAACTTAAAGATGTCAGGGAAACTGTCAATGCTCACAATATTAGTGTAGAAGAAAACTCTACTTGGGATTCAAGTCTCAAAACCATCAAAAAGTGTATAATTGTCATGCTAGCAACAAATACTTTTGCTTTCAAAAATCAGAACTATGAGAAATATAACTGGAGCACGTGAAAAAGTACTAAGTAAAGTCAGTGTACATGTTCTGCTCCGGCAATAAAGTGGGAAAATTTCAACCCTTTGTTGCTATGTTTACAGAAGATATTTTCACAGAAAATACAAACCCTGAAAAGGCACAATTAAACCATGTGTCAAGTTTTGTGTAAAGTACGGAACGGTTCCAGAGCATGAGCTCCGGAAGCAAGCTGGCACACTTCAAAACTTCGGTAACGGAAATACCCTGTTCAAAATATTCAAACTCTAAACATACACAACCTAACAAGTGTGTTAAAGTTTGTGTGAAATATTAAACGGTTCCAGAGTCCTAATTCTGTTACAAGAGTGGCACGTTTCTACACTTTGTTGCCATAGTAAAGGAAAATATTGTTTCAAGAAAATTCAAAATCTAAATCTGAACTTGACCATAATATTATGTGCAGTTTGTGTGTCAAGTTGTGTATACAGAAAGGTTCGAGAGATTTGATATGTATACAAACTCGGACGAGCTGACAAACCGCCTTTAACGAGGGTATAATAAACATTGCTGATGATTAAAGTTGTGCAGTACGAATGAACACTGCATTATAACTGAAATCAGGATAGAATACTACTGAAACAAGATAGAGTACAAATGGTTTGTTTTACTACGCAAATGCAACACTTGTGGAATACATGTACACATGTAAACTATCGAATAAGAATGAAACATATTATAGCATTAATACGTAAAGTATAAACTATCAATACTGAAATAGAGAATGCAACCAGAATATACAATGCACATGGATAAATATAGAATGCAAATTGATAAACAATATGAACATAAGATTTACACTGTTCTTAATAACACCCACACATATCTCTTCTTAAACAACATTTTACTGACTTTGAGTACATCAGTTTGGTTTAGAGTCAAATGAGGGCAAAAGATCCCCGACTTGCCCAGTCCCCTCAACGTTATCAGAACGACCCCGAACAGACACGCAGAAAAGGGTACTTGTATAATAAACAAATAACAAAGAATAGGAATAACAAGAAGAAGATCAAAACAAGTGAAACCAGTATTTTACACTGACAAAAGATCGACGCCAACAGTTAAAAGAAAGAAAACTAGCAACACACTGATAAAGAGGTTAAGAAACCATCTTAATTCGAAGAAAGGGCCTTGACTAAGTTGTGCCAACGATGTGTTAAAAAAGCCGCAAGTATACAGTGATAGAATACCTGACTAAATGCGAGCAAAACATGTTTTGAAAAAAAAAAATTCAAAAGAAATATTCAGACCGTTGAGAGCAAGGAAGGATACGAACAGCTCGAAATTGCGCCAATGAAAAAAATCTGTTACACCTTGATAAAAAAGAAGAGTAATACGACTTACTGACACTTGACACTGAATGCCTGTGAAAAGCAATGGAATTATGTAACAATTTATAAGTCATGTTATTACAGCTGAAATCTTGTTCTCGTTTTAACTTGAACAATGATCACTTTACATGTACATGAAAATCTTCTAATCAATAGCATTGTGCGGTGTCGTTAGTCGTTCTTAACAGTTTGCCCCCGTTTTAATCAAATGTGTTTTCTTTAATTACATAATAATGCAGACAAGCAATATTCCACACTAAGTGAAAAGTCACACTACACAACGCGTTCATGGTCAGTACGACCCCAGGGTGCCAAATATGACAAGTCAATTATCAGCCTCACCGCCCTGAAATAAATGCAGTGGTTATGTGCAATAATAGATCCAAATAATTAACTGCGTTCTCATTACATACTTCAGTGATTGTAACCCACTTTATTAACGCCGGGTGTCCGAAATTGGCCAGGTAGTAGAAACTGTATTACCCGACAAATGAATGACCTTGACCTTTGCTAGCTGACTCGAACTTACAGCATTTCAATACAACATTATTTGTTGGTTTAGCTGATTTCAGACCCTTTGTAATTTGTTTTCTTAGTTGTGCAACATTTAAAAATTTGATAATTACATTATATCTATATATATATATACATATACCCGAAGCATACCAAAAACAATATCCCGTACAATTTAGCAAGGCGTCTTTGCACCATTATTTCAGACAAGACCCTCCTGAATGTTCGTCTTCGTGAATTAAGCCAATTTCTAAAGCAGAGACATTATCCCAAATTATTAATTGAGAACGGAATACGGAAAGCCAAATCCCACCAAAGAAAGGAGCTACTTCAAGTGAACAAGAAGACTGTAAAAAACGTAATCCCGTATGTGTCAACACACAATCCAAAAAATCCAGAAATGTTTCATTTGATCCGAAATAACCTACCAATTTTAGAAGGAGATGCCACAATGAACAGAGTGCTACACAAATGTGAAATAATTCAAAGTAAAAGACAGAGCTTTTCTCTAAAGAAGATGCTAACCAGAGCAAAATTTATCGAGGACACGGACGTTGTTCCAGATGTACGAAAATGTTACAACCCCAGAGGTGGCACCTGTCCCTACCTACAAGAGGGCATCATTTTCAAATTTAAAGATGGCAGAGAATTCACCGTTCATTCATCTTTCACCTGTATCAGTTCGAACTTAATTTATGCTATCACCAGCTGTGGCTGTGGGGAAAATTACATCGGACAGACAGGAGATACCCTTCGTCACATTCGTTTCAAATGTTTAAAATAAGAGGTTATTAATCTACAGTTAACATACCTCAAATTGAAAAAAAGAGCACCTATATCTCTATTCTACCGTACTTTTATTCAATGATTAACATCGAACACTTTGGCTATGCGGAAGTTCCCAATTGTGCTGCAACTTCTCAGAATGGAATCTTCGGCAAGGGGAGATTGACGTTCTAATTTGAATTGCACAATTGTACAACAGTTGAAACCTGTTGAGCCATACCCTGATTACGATTGAACTCGTCCACGTGCGAACATTCCTAACGTCGAGCAGGCAGTGTCATTCCATAATGTCGTGATGGATGGCCCAACGCACGGGGTAAGCAGGATCCATTTAATACATTACGGAAAATATTTTTCAGTGGTACGTTGCAGAATTTCTCCAAACTGCCATTACAGGTTAAATGCTTTTGATATCAATTTAATGGTTATCGATTTAAGAAAATATAATTTACAAACGTGAGATAATTTCAACCTGCCACCCCCACCTAATTTGAAAGCGCCTAACGTTCAATTGGAATCGTCTTCAAGGGGGACCAGCTTATGTTGACAGTC
>JAUELE010110886.1:2118-17697 GCA_031471655.1 Diodora aspera
TATTACATTTTCTAAAGCCCCCCCCCCCCCCCGGATCCGCCCCACTACAGCTAATAATGTTTGAAATATTGAAATATTCACTGGAGGTACTTGTAAACGGATTTAGGTAGCCTATATCAAGTCTGAAAAGTTGCAATTTATAATAATAATAAGTAGAATAACACGATGATGAAGATGATAGTGGATTATGATTATTATTATATAGCTAGACACACTGCAGCTGAAAGTACGTACGTGACGCAAGTCAGCCATATCCGGGCCCAAATACAAAATGTTCCAGATCATTCCCCTACAGGGACCCTCCCAGACATAAATGCAAACAACAGCTATGTTTCCCCTAAGGGTATTTGGTCGTAACCAGTTTTCGCCTCACTACCTGCCTACATTTACTATACGAGATTACTACTACACAGAGAAACGTGCAGCTCTCTGCGTCAGCGAGGGAAATCCACAACCATGTCACGTGACTTCTCAGTCTGGACTTGGAAAGGGTCGATTTGCATAGGGAGAGAGAGAAAAGGGTTGGTTTTGTTCAGGGATAGATCGCCTTCTTGTGTTATTGCGGAACTGCAAAGGTAAATATCCAAGTCTGTGTTCGTTGTGGATGTATATTGTGAACGTGAAACTCCGCCATTACTGTCGGTTTGTATAAAATTTTCCCTGATCCAGAAGCGTCTGTTTACCTCTGTTTCAATATGGATGTCTTGACCTCGGCTAAATTCGCGTCAAGATTGCTCAGTTTGACAGCTCGTATCAAGAAAACCTGAATAGTCCTGCGTTTGTGTTTTATACGTACATGTACGTCATTTATCGGAGAAATGTTGAGCGAGTTCAGTTGTACTCAGATGTGCCGTTACTTGCACGAATTTCAGTCGAAACAACAGCCCCCTATCGCAATCGTGTGAATATATTTCATGCTCTGTGCTATTTTTAGACTCACCCACTCAGACAATGAATTGAAAACTGCATGTCTTGTTGGCGAAAGGTTCCCGTACTGTTAGTTGTTCACGTTTGTTTACTTTCCCTCGCAAAAACCCGTGCTTTTGTTCCGTTTGTCTACATTGTCTATACAGATCACAAATCACACGAAATCCTCGAGCGAGGGACTGAAATATACAAGGAATACATTTCAACTGGAGTCAATCTGTCACGAGATGCACGTATTCCCCGCGAAATAACAGATGTGATATTGCATATAACACACATTTGCAATATACATAGTTGTCTTCTCAAGTGCAACATTGTCTCAACTTTATGTTATTTGTATCCAACTTTAGTTATATTGCTTATAGTGTTTGCAACTAATGTTGCATATATTAATTAATTATTATAAATGTAATATACACTGTTTCTATTCTTTTTCTATTTTGGACAGCAACCAATCAAATTCTTGAATTTAGTAATTTTCTAATTGTACTTGGAAATTTGTGTTTTTAAAGATATTTAATTGTTGTACTTTTATATAAATTTCTGATAGTATTCTGCATGTTTCTTCTCTTTTTTTAAAAAAAAGTCCCCCCTCCCCCCGAGTGATTAATCCCTCGCTCGTTACTCGTGATCACTGACCTGAATAGAAAACAATGTGGATTAATAGTAAATGGCATGTTCTTAAACGAATCAGATGATACATTGACAGGTTGTGTGATTGGCCAGACACCAGATTGTAATTAGCTTGCTTGAAGGAAGGTGTCGTAAATTGCAGAGAACACATATGTGCTGCAGGTGATGGTAATTTCACACAGTTCCCTTCTGCATTTTTGTATTAAGCCCTTGGCTATACAATTTAAAATACCTCGTTGACCCCACTGGTACATTAGTTTCAGAAATTTTATTTTTTTTCTTCGTACAGAATGAGCTATAATTGTTTTATTTAACTGTATATCATATTCTTGTGATATTCCATTCTAGAATTACAATATTTCAGCTGCGTGTATAACAGTGGTGATAACACTTGGCAAATGTCGGCAAAGTCCCCTAACGTCTTTAGACGTCATGTGCAACAAAGGGTTAATTTCTTTCAGTTTTAGTCTTATTAATGATTTTTAATCATTTTTTGTAAAACAATTAAATTTTCACAAAAAATTGCTATTTGTTATGTTTTTCCATATATTAAAACTGTTTAGAAAAGGGTTTTTTTCAAAAGAATCTTAAAAACAAATATTAAATTTAATATGTTTTTATTCTGTGTTTTTCTTTTCTTTCTCCAGAATGTTTACTCATTTTTAATCATTTTCCAAAAAAATGTTTTAACAAAATGTTAGCTGCTGAATAAATTTTCATGTGGCCTCGAAAATGCTGGTTGGAGAAGTGACGGGTTAGACGATAATGTTATGTTTCCAATAAAAGTATGCATTGAATTTTTGCGGTAGCACTAGCATATATGTTTTTGGTTGACAAAAGTACAAGTAATGATTCCTATCTAAAATTGGTATCGGTGTATTACTAATTTGACCTACTTCTATTATGAAGTAAACGTTTACCATATTATAGAGCAACTTGATATAACAGCTGTGTCATGAGATAAACATTGTATATTGACAGAAATTGATCCACTCATTGTGGGTTCAGAAATAGGAAAATTGTAGTCGTTCGAGTTCATATCTTGAAGTTGTTGCCTTGTTGAGAATAACAGAGGCGTTCGACATCCTGATGGGGAAAAACCTGTTCTATTTATAAACGAATGACATAAAATGTCACCTTGTGCCAAGCGTATCAAAAGATGCAGGAGCAGGGATGTTCATATAATATTAGCACTCTGAACTGTCATCAGTTAGTGGGGTAATGATACTGATTATGTATCTTGGTTGTACATACGTGTACTAATAATTATATACCTTTGTCATAATATGTAAGGTATGGGCTGTTGTGGCTTCCAGTAGTTTCGTCGTGTATTTAGTGCACACGTTATTTTTTCCCTTTTCCCCCTAAGAAACGCGTCTATATTTTGTGCAAATTATTTTTTGCTCAGAAATTTAATTTCAAAATGGAACTGCATGACGACAGACAAAAATTTTACACCGCTTTAAACTTCAGGGTTGGTAGGCTACATTTTTGTTGGGTTTTTTTTATTGTTGGATATGTGGTCAAATTCAGTATTTTCTTTTTAAAAAACGTCTTCTTGAACAATAAATATTCATTAAATTATGTTCATAGGCCTACCACAAATAATAAACAAAGGATATAGCATGTTTGTTAGTTTTACAACCTCTTGAATAGCCTCATTTATTTTGGGACCCCGATGCCATAAGATAGGGAAAAAAAATGCTTTCTGACAGAATCTTGAAAATATTTGTAAACCTGCGTAAACATTAAACTTGCAAGTAAATACATTTGGATCACATTCAGAAATTGACGTAACATTCTTCAGTAAACTCTTAGAGACATTTTCGGAATGAGACTGGCTATTTGAAAGTAGTAAATAAATCTGCATCTGCCGGGAATAAGGGAATACAGTGTAATTTAATTAGGCATACACTTTTAAAATATACAATTTATGTTATTTATTTCACGCAGATAGCACCAGACGTATTTTAACATTCGAGAGCACATATCCAACTTTAACTAATATACTGCCGGAAAAAAGAAACGATGCCAAATGATTTCAGTTATTTTCCTTTACGTCTTTCTGTCATAGCTGATCAAAAGGATGCTGGGATTTCAACGAGTGTAATGTGACTGACATCATGTCGTTGATAAAACTTCCTAATCTTGAGGGGATATCTCTTGCATATCCAACGCAATTGTGAATTTATTCAGTAGGCTATCAAAATCTTGGTATCGTTTCTTTTGCCCGGCAGTGTAGATTGTAAATTAAAAATCACAAAAATATATTATAGCACAATCTAGAGACAGTTTTTTCGGACTATCAAGAGCCCTGCTCCTACAATGCAGTTTCGTGGAATAGAAGCTAGCTAGACTTGATTTGTAGACTGGCAAAAGGCTTTTAAAATAAATTTATTAACTAATGAAAAAATAATTCCACAGTCATGGAGCAGGACTAACCTGCCCCCAGACAGCTGGGAAAGCCAATATAGTTTCACGTATAATAACTTGCTTCTGATTTTACATATTTCGGAATTTAAAGCTTTAGGGTCTTGACAAAGTTCTGTTTGTATCCAACGTTCTCTGGGTAACCGCTATCCAAGAAAATGCATTCTTAAAGGATCAATACAAATTAACTGTGCTGTCTGAGGGTGTTAGCAAGATATGAGAAGATCTCAAACCGGAAGTTTGTGTTCTTGCCGCCTTCCCCAGAGTGAGCTCCCTTGATTTTCAAAGTTTATTAACAAATCATACAGACTGTATTGAAAAATATAATTGATACATTTAAATAACCCAAGTTTTTTTAAATATCAATTATTATGGTAATTTGAAAATTAAATCCTCAAAATAAGTCACAGATACTTAAGTCGTGCGTGAAAACGTGTTCCAAAATGTTGCCACATTCAAGGAATTCTCGTGGTCCACGCCAAGACCACGCGAGATGTGTTGATTTCTATTCCCATTTGTCCCACGGAGGTAATTTGTTTTGACTCCGGATTACAACAAGTGTTGATGTTAAACAGCAAGGTCCAGATTTTCCGGAAACTAGACGACTCGGAATAGGTGCTAGCATTGCGCAGACACGTGGAGTAGACTTTGCCATTTGACTGGGCTGTTGTTAGATATTTGAGAAAACACGGAAAGCCATGATAAATTATGGACCGTTTCTCTGTCTGCCTGCTGAGGCGGTGTTCCAAAACACAATGTAACTAAACAAATGCTGTACGGATAGTCTTGAGGTTAGAAAAATAGCGCCAGTGTTTTGGAAACGTGGTTTGTATTGAAGAGCAGTTGCCACTTAAATGTGACCTTCACTGTTTGGGGGAATATTTCGGCGCCGGCTGCACAATTTGAACATCTTGTGGAATAACATTATGTCCGAACTCAAAGGTTTGCCTACAAATGTCGACTTTTTGATGGTTCCGCGTTGTATAAATACTTACAAAGAATATACATAATATTTACAGTGGATATGTTCTTTCATTTCTTCGACAAAAAACGAAAAGGATATCTTTTAGTAAATAAACTGTCTAGATTGAAGCGGGCTCGATGTTACAATCGCTTCACGATGTACGCCGTTGGCTAGCATTTCATCGTACTAATGCTGTGATGATGAATCATACTCCTTAGTCTCGAGAGGGCTATCTCTTGATTAAAGCAATACTCAGACGACGCGTGTTGATGCCCACAATAATGAACATTATTTGTTTTACTTGGGATTACATTTCCTTGAAAAGTAGCTATTCTCCTACTGTTTGGGTTGAGTCCCGTCCGGGATTCGAACCCGCGCCCTCAGGGTCAGATACTCATCACCAGCACTAAAGCTCTTCGATTTTCAAGGAAATTTAATCTCAAATAAAACAAATAATGTTGCATTTGATCATTTCCTAAACTGGACCTGGACGTGACGTCATAATTGTGTTGCCAACTTTAACGCGACTTATCTGTTGGCACCAGCCATCTTCTTCCTCAGACCGTAGACATATTCTCAAACGTAACTGACCAAAATATTTTTTCTTAATTTAAAATGTTTTGGAAAAAGCATGGTATGTAATTTTGAAGCAAATAATTTTATCGTATAAAAATAAGCCAAAAAGTCAAATGAATTTCTAGAAATTTGGAGTAGAAAAAGTCAGTCTGTCAACCCTGCTCTTTGACTGGTTGGACGAATGACTAACGTGCTTGCAATTTCATGTTATATTATCTCTCATGTGTCGGGTAGCCTGGAGTAAAATGGTTTCATTAAAACACACAGACCCTAGTACTCCTATGCTGGTCGTAAACAACTGAAATAGGAATCGGTTGTTTTTGTGTATCTCTTTTACTTGATCTGTTTTCTTTCTCAGGTTATTCTTGCGTTATCAGCTGGTTATACTGACACCTTGCGTTGTACTTACGCATGGCATTATACAAGCACGTGGCGTTATACTCGCACATGACATTATACGTGGGCGTGGCATTATACTTGCACATGCGTTATACGTGTAGATGGAGCTATAATACATGCATATGCCATTTATATTTTCACATGACGTTATACATGTGCTTGCAAATGGTGCTTTACTTGCACATGGCGTTATACTTGCAGATAGTGTATACTTGAATATGCGCTATACTTGCATGTGAGGTTTTACCTGTATATGATGATATACTTGTGCATGGCGGTATACTTGTACACGATGAGATATATGCACGTGATGTTATACTTACGCATGGCGTTATACTTGCACGTGGCATTATACCTGCACGTGGCATTATACCTGCACATGGCGCTTTGTACTTACACATGCATTATTGTTGAAAATTTGCCCTTGTAAAGTAAAAATGTAAACTTGCTCAAATTACCTCTGTTCTCAATTCACGGTTATGTTCAATTGGTCAGTTTCATGACAAATACTTATCTCGAGTAAGTATTGTTTATGAATCTAATCAAACAAGAGCTTTTAATACACATCAGCAGGCAATTTGTCAAACACAACACCTTCTTGTCAAATTATATACTTCACTTCAATAAATCACACACAAGGAGAAAAACAACTCTGGAATGCATCTTGATGGATTCATAAACTGTTGAGAAATTATCAATAGATTTGTTTAATATTGGGTCAAAGGTTATGACTGGGGGTGACCTTGGTGAGAAACACATGACGTGTTCTTCCTCTTGATACTGTGGTTATGTTGACAGACGTCCCAATGCCCGCCCAACACTGGCGCCAACTTAACACAACATCGTTAACTATCTATGATTAGACTTAATGTTCCTGCACATAAAAGACACACAACATATGCAGTCTCATACATACGGCGTCTATACATGTGGCTTGTGTGGTTAATGCTACATAGTCCGCTCGGCATATTTTGTAATATTTGACATAAAAGACTTGGCAAGTCTAAAACTTCGGTAGAAGAGGAATGAGGCTCCGTTTGAAGAATGCATATACAGGAAGTAGAGAAAACTTAAATTACAAAATACAGATATTCTAGTAACATTTAAATAGTCCTTGGTAAAATCTGGAACATTTATAAACGATTTGTTCGAATAAAATGGTTTCAATCCGAAGATTGACAATTAGGTCTATGTATAAGCCAGCTTAGTAAATGTGTGTACTTCCTCGGCGAAATTTGACTGATAATCTCTTCAAGTCGGATCACATTACAAGGATGACACTCGAAGCAGTTAAAATATTACAAGGATGACACTCGAAGCAGTTAAAATACTCCTTCGTAGATTGTAGACATTTTTATCAACGATTTATTTGACTAAGATGGGTTTGATCATTGGACATTAGCCAGAGTTTGCAAATACTGCACTCGAAGCAGTATGGTCAAGCGCACCACTGTCAGTACAACGTAACCCTAAAAGTGGGACGTCACAAGTGAGGTCTTGCTGTCCGAAGAGGATTCGAAAGAGGAACCTTTAGTACACGAGACAGACACTTGAGCACTCGGTCAAAGACCTTTCAAACAGATTTAATAATATCGATATACATACACAGAGAACTTGGTCATAACAAAGTCATTATCGGTCACAAATGAATATTAAACGACATTCAGATGACACCAGTTTCAATGTTAAATGTCAGTGCGTATTCTATTAAACAAACGCTTGCATTTTGTTTCGTGGCAATATGCATTATCCTAAAGCAATATCATATACTGTTTAATGTCACAGATTAGCTGTGCCATGTAAACTAACACGCCTTTGGCCCGGAGATTTAAAGTCAATCTCGTTGGCAAAGAAGACAAAGGTTTTATAATTCGCTGAAAGCATTTTTCTAATTACATTAACATGTATATGACACTTGCTTGAAGTATATCTGCCATCAAATATTGATGGAGTTCCTGTAATGAGAAAGCGATATGAAAATGATATTTCTGCAGAGCAATCCATCATCTTTTCATATCTGGACATTTTATTATGAACAGCGGGTATTTCGCTTTTGGGACGAAATCGAAAACTCGGAAAGAAGGCGCGACTAGTATATCACGTTCGCTCATTATCTTTAAGACTTAATTCGGATTAAAGTGTTTTGGCCTAAGGTGAACTAAAATTAAGGTCTAGGGTTCCTTGTAACATCTCACTTAGGTTCGTATTCGTTTCAAAATGAACGAACACCTTGATTTAGGTTAGAGTTAGAAGCCAGGTATAATTATATTGAGAACTGTTTGCTTGTTGCTAGTCCGGACCAGACCCGGATACTGGGGACACGTCTTTCCGCCCCCCCCCCCCCCGGTCCTGGATCCGCCCCCGATGACTGTGGCAATTTCATAGAGCCCTACAGGGACATGATCAGAGCTGCATCTCCAATACCGAACAAAAACTAAAAAACCGTTCAAATCGGTCTGACTAAAACAACGATACATCAAGTACATAACGGCGAAATCCTACTGCAAATAATGGACGATTAACTATTGTTTATTCGCCGAAAAGTTTACTTACTCGAACTCGATAATTAATTGCTATACGTTCCCCCATTTTGGTGACGTCATCGTTTAATGGATAGTAGCTAAAACGGCGGTTAGCCAAAACGGTACTTCTTGCACGTTCATTGATGTCTACGAATTTTGGAATCAGAATCCTCAACAAGGGGGCGCGAATCTGAATGAGTGGACCATCTACCACGACCCTGTTTGTTATCGTGCCATTGGAACCTGTTCTAAATCAGTGTCAAGCCAGTGGTGGACGATGTACAATTGCAGGCCGACATTTGTTAGTATCAGTGGAGGCTAACCAGCGACGTGTCACACGAACAACATTTGACAAAGAAATGGAGGCATACAAGTCCTTCGGGAAGCAGCGTACTGCACAGTTGATACCGATGGGGCCTACAGCTGTACAGCCATGTTGTAATTCTTTGACAATTTTGTCTGTATAGTTTTGACTTTTACTTCCATTTAAAGAGATTTGGGTTTTTTCTAAATCAGTTTCTTTTAAAAGATGGATAATGTTCTGTTTCTCCACTCATAAATTTATCTATTCACCCAACAACAGTTTGTCGAATATCTAGTTTTAAGTCTAACGTGCAGTTACACCAATGTATGCTTCTCGGGAAGTTGAATATTGTGCAGCTATTAAAGATTACGCGTATACGTAGTGCCTGTGATAATGCACCCGACACCGTCAGCATTATGCATTATTAAAAAGAAATCTACGAATAATGCGTAATCTAAGTATTTTAAATATTTCTTGTCAATAAAGATTACATCGCATCCATGCTCAGCACGCAACGGCTTAGACAATATCTAATTATACATTTTTAAAAATCTGCTGATATCTTGTAATGAGGCATGCCATTTAACTGTAAGCGTTGCTTGGTTTTCCTACACATGTCCTTGTTCTAAAGCATAGGAAGGTATTTAAAATGCCAAGAGTCTACGGTGACTTAAAATTGCCTTTGAACCTCTTGAGCACAGTTAATATGTAGCTGACGGAAAATGCCCGCAATCACGACAACCCCCGTGGGGTACGTGTTAAACAGGCTGAAGTCACCTTAGTATGAAGTTATGACCTTAGTTATAGAGATATGCAAACTTATGTGCAACTCTTGGCCTAGACACGACACCTATGAACCTCTGCAGTGACCCAGGGCTCGTACACAACCTTACATGTCAGAATGTACTTCTACAACACTGGAGATCAAAGTGGAACAGGTAATTCAAGCTTAGCCCAACGTCTGTGGGCTTTGTCCACTTAAACACACCGATTCTTGTGTTCGAGTCTGCTTTAACACTCCCATGTAATCATGTGGTTTCCGTTACACGTTGTTTCGACGAGAATCGGAATGTATGTTAATCGGAGTATTATCGGAAGAAGTGCAAGTCGATAACGACACTGCCGATTGTAACTATAGGAGAGATAACACGGGCAATTGGATAATTGCTTCACAAATCAGCGTAACCCCGACAGAACAGTTACACAATGTGGTTATAGAGTTGGACACGCTTATTTAACCCGACGGTATCCGATCTGTCTACGAAAGGACAATGTTCGAAGGTGTTCAACAGACTATAAAATTACCATGGTTGTTACTGGACGAACACACCAATATTCATTTCTTACTGTTATTAAATGTAAATGGATTTTAACTTCACATTTAATCAATCGGACAAATTTGTATATTTAAATAACCGTTTTCAAAAAGTTAAAATATATAGGTTTCAAAAATTCATTTGTCTCATTATTTCATTTTTCATATATTTACTTACATTTTGCGGACACACGGACATGAAACAAATCAATCAATATGCCGAAAAGTGTTCAAAAGGTTTAATCTTTGAAAATTACTTCATATCGGACTAGAGGTATTTTTTCACATAAACATGATCGAATACGTCAATGGCTTGTAAAATTAGCGAATCTTTGGGGAGGCATATTCAAACAGACACATAGCTTTAGGCATCCCTAATCCCAATTACACACCGTCAAACATAATAGGTTTAATCACGACCGCAAACGACAAGCGAAAATACGTTACAGCAGGGGTATTAGTGCGTCTCCTTGTCGAACCAGCGAAAAATCTCGCATTAAGATGTCGTCCTATGAGAGGGGGATTCAAAAAAGGGGTTACCAACCTCTGTCAGTTCTCAAAAGCATACAAGAGTATTTTAGAAACGTGGGGATTAATAGTTTTGTTGTTACACCAATAATAGTCCCCGAATATCTAGCGACGAGGCACAAGTAGGATTTGTTCATTAGACGGGATGACGGACACAGATGTCTCTAACGTTACCTGATTTTGCCCAGTCTCCCGTGAGTGCTGGTAAACGTAAATGAGTATTATCGGGATGAACACTGTCTAGATGATCAAATTGTGAACACAAATGTGTGTCTTTTTATGAAGGCAGAAAACCAACAAGTCTGGTGTGTATCAGAGCCTTTTTAGTTTAAATTAGTCTTTCATCCAGACCCTGAAGTTTTATTCTAACATTGACAAGCACACAGTCTAGATATTTTCCCAGTCTAGATAGCTGCAGCTTCTGAAGTTAGCAGTCTCTCTGGGATCTTATTTACATATTACAAATGAATATCGTTTTACTTTTTTATTTTTTTAAATATAAATTTTGACCTTACTTCAGAGACGATATTTTAGTCTAAGTTTAAATCTGCGGAAGATATACATTTTAAATGTCGGCCAACTTTAAAAAGAATTTCCATTCTCAAACAGTCATTATACTGACGTCCAAAAGAAACTGCACACTTTCATGATACTGAAGAAAAACAAACAAATGTTGGCTATTTTCAGAGATATTTTAGTCAAGAGAGTGGTGTTTCAGCGCGATCAGAACCAAATGTAACTCCACAAAAGTACGAACATTTTTTTGTGAACAGCGACACACAAATAGGAGCTGGTAAATATGTTAACCTTTTTTTCTCTGCATCGTTTCCACGTCAGTGCAGAAAAAGATTCTTGACATGTTTATCATCACCAACACCATTTGCACCTATATAATTGTATGCTATCACTACAGGTACTACCACAATAACCACCATTAGAACTTATAACATTGCAGAAAGAAATATATTCACAATATTGAAACTATGATCAACCAATTATATAAATACAGTTTGCCTGTTACGTAATCATTATTTCTTGGAAAACAAAAACCGCAACGCTTCACTAAATGAAAACCTAGCTGCAAAAGTAGACTTTTGTCAAGACCCTAAGGCTCTAAAGATCCTTAAATATATGTAATATGAAAGACCCATTATGTTTAATTTTCTTGGACTATATTGCCTTTCCTTGGCTATGGTAGAGTAAGATGTTCAGTTTTCTGTGCCTTGACTCAGGGTCTTGACAACGTCTGCTTCAAAAGGTACATTTTTCTGGAAATGAACTTTTCGAACTAAGTCTAAAGCTTAAAGATAAGACTCATACTCGTGCATAGGTTTGTGGTGAGTTGGCCTTGTGCAACGCACGCCGATCACGAGCATGTGAAGTTAAGCAACGTCGATCAGGGAGAGTAGTTGGATGGGTGATCGGCTGGCGTTGGAAAGCTTCCAGGCATTCACGGGTTCAGTGGTGTCACCTTGGGCAAGTGGCTTTACTCCAAAATGGCCTCAGTCCACTCAGTCCACTCACCCTGGTCGGAAGCGATGGTAATGTGACAGTTAACCTAGCGTCTAACTGGCTGCTTGGGTTGTATATTCCCCGGGGAGTTGACGAATGTCGTGGATTGTACATTGTCCCAATGACCGGGGTAATAATGTTGAACGCTTTGAGCATGCTACCGCATGGATCAGTCGCAATATAAGTGTGCACATTATTATTAAACGTTTCTAGTTCAACATCGTTAAACGTCTTCTTAGACACCCTCTGCGACTCGTTGGTTACTTGACACAAATATTTGATGTTGCTTTAAAGACTTTCGGATTCAAATTCCGTGCACGTAAGATTAAGTATGAATTTAGGGGTCATATGTAGATTGCACCAAAACCTGCTCAAACCAATTAATAGGTTTGATTGACGTATTCATACAACAACAGTGTGAAGGTTGACAAAATGTTACAATTGTTGATAGAAACTTACCTTGACCTCATAACATGGCTGACTCTTCAGTGATACATTCGTGTAAATAGTAGGTCATATAGTGAAAATGACAAGATATGCACGGTGCTATCTATATATAGCACCTAGCATGTGTGCGTGCTGGCGTGAGATAGATAGACAAACTATACCGACGTGCAAAAGAAACTATACCAAATGATTTCAATTATTTTTCCTTACGTCTTTATGTTATAGCTGATCAAAGGATGATTGGATTTCAATGAGTATAATTTGACTGACATTATGTCGTTGTTAAAACTGCTTAATCTCGAAAGGATATCTCTTGTATATCCAACGCATTCAGCAGTCTCTTGAAATCGTGGTATCGTTTCTTTTGCACGTCAGTATATTAATGTACATAGTAATTGCAAATGTTGATATAACTCATGCAGTAATCATGATTCAAAAGTTAAATATACTGACGTGCAAAAGAAACGATACAGAGAAAGACGATTACTACATTTACAGACTCCGGTCTTGGGTCATTAGCACTGTTCTTACGGTCCTGGTTTTCATTTGGTTTGCGTCGTGTTAACACATCATCCTGTTGAATAAATATCTCTGAAAATAGCCAGCACTTTCTCCAGTCGTCTCCGAAACGCTTGGTATACTTTCTTTTGGGCCTCAGTATTTATAAATCCATAATCATAATTATTTTCAATGAAAGAAGAACATGTAATTGAACCGATGTCATTGCTGAAGTTTCAAAATCATTATCTCTACCACGCGTACGTCTAAATATATATGTTTCTTTAGAATATTCAGTAATCTACTTATTTACAACTTAGGGGAGCGGAATGGCATCTCTCTTTCAGCCCGGAGAGACAGGAGCTCCGACACCGACGTGATGTTGGTGAGTCAGGGGTGTTGTGGCTGTAAGATTGCCGAAAACCACGTAAAACCCCAAATCACTCACTCACTATTTACAACATCTTGACTGTCAGTAATGTTTCTATATTGACTCATTCGCCGTAATTTATCAGTGTTAAAGTGTATGTGTGCCAGTGCCCTGGCAAACTACTCTATAACTATGAGGTGAGCTCGTCTCGTCCATCGCACATTAGTCCCAAGCTTGAGAAGTTAAACAACATCAAGCCCGGAGAGTAGTTGGGCAGATGACCGGTTCCAGTTGTAAAGCTGCCAGGTCTTCAAGGTGTCGCCCTGTCTCACACTAAGACACGACAATGTCAAGGGTGTCACATTGGGCAAGTGGTTTTGCTTGCAAATCCACTCAGGTGAAATTAGGCACCAGATCGGAGGGAGAGTGTACTGTGATGTTCAGCGCCTAACAATCACATTATTATACACCCTTGGGGAGTTGAGAATTCTTGTTTATTACGCTCTGAGCATGCACCTGATGCGTGGAGCTTGGCGCGATATAAGTGTCCTCGTAGTCATTATTATTATTTGCTTTAATATTTTACATTGACACCACATTCCTCAATTTATTCATATATTTTTCATCAACCACAGAGCAACACCACAACGCGCACCAAAGAGGTTCTCTGTCGACAAGACTTCATGACTAAACGAACCCATTTCACTTATGAATATTCTTTTAAGTAGATTAGCATATTTGGTTTACTCAGATGACGACTGCGTCATCCACGTGTCTGGCCCATATCCTGATGCCGATGCTGCCCCACACTTGGCTGGAAAAGCAACCAAAGCTTGTTGGGTGAACCAGTCCTTTGATGCCATCTTTTAAAGTAAATGAACTAGAACTTTGTCGACTCTCTACATGTTTGTCTATATTCTGCATGTCTATTATACATACAAGGACATAAGTCCGCCCAACAATTGATGTTTGTAAGCAGTTTGGACAGTTCGTCTAGTTTACAATGCATTATACACACAGTAACCTGTTTTCAAATAATTTAGACCGGTGTTAACTTCTTACATTGATGGAGGAACAATTTAAGGCAGATGTAGTTTACTGATCTAGTATTATTCAATGGAATAGTTGATACAGTGGCGACTTAACAAGACGACTCTCTTAAGTACATGTAATGTATTTACAACAAATAACATCTAAAATCAGCATTTGTAATTATACGATTTAACGGGAAACAATTTTGACAAAAATATATAAATTTACGAGTAAATAAATCAAGAATACCAACACTTTTCCAGCGATGTTAGAGTCTTTGCAGAAGAACATCTGTGTTGTTTATTACGTAACATGTATACAATTCGCAGACATCGATACGTCAGAGCAGAAACACATAACGGTTTTCAATAAAGCTAATTTCAAAGCCATCCTGCATCCCAACAGACCATAGATAAATATACTTCACCTCGTTTGCCAAATGAAAGTTGGACGTCGAGGGTAACGAAAATCGGAGACACTGAATGGAACACTGTGTGTTTGAAAGGAACATATTGTTTTTACAGTCTTCTCCAGATGGAGTTTGCAGAAACCTAAGTGCTTAGCCATGTGGATGTATTGCAGCACTTGTATCAGAGGCTGTGCTTGAGGAGAACACAGATAATGCTCCTTATGTCATAATTCGAGACCTTTGCATACAGGCACATGTAGAACCTCTTATGGCATGCGCCGGAGGTTAACCCCCAAGTTCCCAGTCGGGTCAGTGTAACCTCAAAGACAATACTATTGTAATTATTGTTCGTTTATATAGCGCCCAAGTCATACTGCTGCATACTTTAAGCCTAAGAAATTATGCCCCATCAAGTTTAAAGTTTGTTTAAAGGTTTCACACTGTTGTTTCCCGAATCGTTGGTGTTGTTGCCGAATCCTGAGAATTTTTACCCCAATCTGCACCCCAGTCCCCCGTCTAAGCGCTATAGTAATTACTATTACTTGATTATCGATACAAAGTATTGTCCAGAACCATCTCAACTCCTTCCTAATACTTCCTAATACTTCCTACCGGGCACCCAATTACTAATAGAAGGTGAAGAAATTGTTGAGTAGATTTGGGATGGGTTGTATAAATATTACGGCTATATCGGGGGGGGGGGGGGGGGGGGG